>MDKI01172621.1:0-15697 GCA_005239505.1 Nicotiana paniculata | reverse complement strand
GGGTGGCGTTGGCGGTGTAGGCAACGCTGCTGGTAATCCTCTCACAAATTCCTGCAAAGCTTGACTCACATACTCTGCAATCATTTGCTTTACATGATCTTGTTACACAGTTTGATCATTATTACCATGGTTGTTATCGGATCTTTTTGGGGATTGTTCCCTTGAACCACGTGGGGTTCCTGAAGGTGATGGAACTGGGGTTCCACTTCTTTGTTGGCTGTTGTCGTTGGGGTTTGATATAATTCAAAGGATATCACTTGGAAAGTAAACAAAGATTATCAGATTCCCGGTAACGGAACCAATTTGTTTAACCAAAGAATTATACCCTTTGACTAAAGCTTATTTTTAAGATGAATACGGGTTACTGATAATCGAGATAATGGAAAAATGAATAATAGACAATATTACAGAAATAAAAGATCGAAGTTGATTGTATTTCGAGAATCAGATGCCTTTACAAGTTGTATTCCCCTCCCTTATATAGGAGATTCTTATAACGTACGACTGCTGCTATGGTTACTCATTAATGATTAATTATGACATTAATGAGTCGTTACAAAGGATAACAGTAAATAGAGGTTCAGTTACATAACATTCAATAAATCAATTTTGGGTTCGTGAATCTGTCGGTAGCTTTGTCTAGATTTCTTCTGACCGTGCCTCTTTCCCGTTTTGATCAAATTAGACTTCCCGTGGCTGATAAGTTCGTGGGTTTACTGAACCGTGTCTCTTCGTACATACCTCTTCAAAGAGTTATTTCCAGCTATCGTGTTTTCCCGTGTCCACGTGACTAGCTGAGTTGTCAAAAGTTGGCTTACGTGTGAAAATCTTTTTTACCAATACACTCAGTTTGCTAGTCCGGATTGTGGATTTTCCACAGTTGTGGTGTTGTTAGGAGGAGGTGTAGGTGATGCAGCTGGTAGTCCCCTCATTAAAGCTTGTAAGGCTTGAGTCACATATTCACCAACCATTTGTTTTACAGGATCTTGTTCTCCTGTTTGTTCATTTTCATTGTGATTATTATTTTGAGTCGTAGATCTCTCTGGGGAATGTTCCCTTGAGCCTCGTGGGGAACCTGAAGGTGATGGAACTGGAGTTCCAATATTTTGTTGGTTGTTGTCATTGGCGTTCGACATAATTTACAGAATGTTGTTTGAGAAAAAACAGAGATTATCAGATTCCCGGTAACATAACCAATTTGTTTAACCAAAGAATTAGATTCTTTGCCAAAGCTATTTTAAGAAGAACAAGGGTTTCTGATAGCCAAATAATATGCTAATAATTGTAAGTAAATTCGTAAATAGAAAGCAGAAATATGCGTAAAAACTAAGTATATTTTAATAGTGGTTCGAACGTGTCCTTACAAGTTATATTTTACTCCCTTTTATAGGGAATTTCTTAATATAACGTCTACTCTTTTCAGTGATTGAGCATTAATGGATAATAATGACATTAATGTAACGTTACAATGATTAATTGTAACTGTTGCGTGAAGATTATGTAATGTTTTGGCTCATTAATTGAAGATACCTGAATCTGCCCTTTATTCCGTCTTGATTCATTCTGATCGTGCCTCTTCGCCTTCTCAATCAGGTTGAGATTCCCATATCTAATTACCCCGTGGATATGCTGTTCCGTTCCTCTTTATCTCGTACATCTTCATAAAGTCTCGTCCAGTTGTCATGTTGTCATTGCTCCACATAGATTGCAGAGTCATCATAAGTATTACACGTGTGAAGCTCATTTTTACCAATACAATCATCGACTTCCGTCTTCAGTACCAGATAACCTTAGGTCAAATCCATCCCTCTTTTTGGCGAATAGTCATCATGATCCGATTCTTTTCAAGCAAAGTCAGGGGGGGGGATGCCATTCACCCTCGACCAACTCAATAACCCCTGTATCTATCGAGGGTTGATTAAACTCCAGCGTCGAGCAACCAAGGTATTGTTCTCGAGCATCAACGAGGACAAAGATCGAGGCCGGATGGGTAGGTTCGTTCAAGTGAAGACTTCCGACCTCATCCCGACAGAGAAGATGCCATTTCTAGAGAAATGGAACACGAAGCGTGATTATTATTTTACTGTTGGTTTCCATGCATTATTTTGTCCTTCTGCCTTTTCTTATTAATGCTTTCTTTCACGATGCAGCGGTTGCTTGTATGCCTTGTGCGATCCCTAATCTTGAGAGCTAGGTTCGGAAACTGGCCTCGACCTCTTCGTACGTCGAGCATTGTTGGCGCGATCTAGAAAAAGGCCGATGGGAGACCAAGAATCATGGTAATCCTCCTTCTTATATATCTGACGAATTGATCATAATATCCTTCTATACTCATTCAGTTTTCTTGTGTGTAGGATTGAGTAAAGATGCAATCATGAGGCCCTCGTCTGGCAAGGAGGAGGCTGCGTCCTCGATTCCAAAATCGGCGAAGGATAACAAGAGAAAAAGGGCCTCGACCTCTGAGGACCCAAAGCCCTAGAATAAGAAGAGTTCAAATAGAAAGTCGAAGATAGATACTGTCCATGTCATATACTTCACCGGCTAAGGGAGGAAGAAGAAGCAGACGAGGATGATGGCTCGACACTGGTGGTCCGAGTGAAGAAAACCATCGAGTCCCCCAAGGCCGTTGAATCAGTGGTGGTTGGTGAGGCCTCACCTCGTGCTGAGGAGGCCTTGGAGACGGATTCGAGCAAAGTCCCTGAATCGCTCGAGATCGAGGCTTCCTCCCGTCAAACGACGAGCATGTCCGAGGGGGCCAGTCCTGAAACCCCTCGAGTTGAAAAGAACGCCCCAAGCGACTCATTGGGGGCAGTGATAATAAGTGACTCGCCAACTCTTCATGCCTTTACCGAAGTGGCGATCCGGGATGCTCAAGATTTGATGAACCCCGAGGTAGGTGGAGTCCCCAGAGGTGAGGATACCTTCCGAGATTGTTTTGCCGGGGTCAAAGATACTTCCGATCTGAATGACACATCTAGCCTCTTCAAGAGGCTCAACGAATTCTGAACCAGGTAAGTCTTAACCCTTTTGTTGATGTTGTATTCCTCCATCTTCTATCTAACTCCATTTTTTCCCATACATGCTTTTTCCAAGTCCCAGGATGAACTAAGCCAATGTAAGGACGACCTCCAAAGGCTTCGGAGGAGAAGAATTCCCTCAAGCTTCTCTGCGAGCAAATAGATGAGGGGATCAAGGACCTTCGAGCCTAATTGGTTCAAGCTCACAAGGAGCAGACCGAGCTGATAGAGAAGGTAATGATACTCCTAAAAGCTCATGGTCTTGATTCGAGAACGAAAGCTAATATTTCAATATCACAGCTGCAGCAAAAGATTTAGAGGATCGAGCAGTTTCGCGAGAAGGTCAATCAGGTGAAGAAAAAGGCGGAGTCCTACGGGTGGAAAGAAGGCATGGGCCGCCTTGCTGCAGAAAAAGAAACTGCTCTAGCCCAATTGTCATCGATTGAAAGCCAGCTTCGAGGCATGAAGGAGAAAAGCTCGGCTTAGGCAAGGAAGATAGAGGAGCTTGAGGCTCTATTGGCTTCCGAACTCTTAAAGTCCAAATCTGAGGCCGAGAAAGCAAAGACCGAGGCTGAGGCATCCGCAGCCATCTATCGAGCCGATGCTAAAGCCGCTCAAGTTCAAGTGAAAGAGGCCGCTGGGACTGCTCAAACTCGAGCATATTGGATTTATGAACTCGCCAGATGCCATTCTCGGAGGGAAACCCTCGAGGAGATCCATGCTCGAGGTTTCTATCTTTCCGAAGAGATAACAAAGGCAAAAGAGCACGAAACCGAAGCTAGAGTGCTGGCCACTTCTTATGCCGAAGACAATGATGATGATGATGGCAGCAAGAGTGGGTCCGAGAATGGAAAGGACCCCGATGAAGAAGCTTCCCCCGAGAATAGTTAGGATCTTTTATTTTTCTAATTTTTCTTTTGTGTAGGACCCCGACTGGTGTTTTGTAAATACCTTCACATATATAAAATATTTCCTTTTTGATCTTTGCCTCTACTTTTGACTTGTGAACATTTTGATTCGCTTTGTGAAAATTTTGATATACTTCATGCCTTGTGAGAATTTTGACTTACTTATGCCTAGTGAAAATTTTGTTTGTGAATTCGAAACTTAGGCAACTCGAGCGAAGTCATACTAATATACTCTTTGTAGTCGAGTGAGTACTTGCTCGAACTCAAAGTAGGAAAACCCTTAGGTTTTAGTTGAGTGAGGATGAATTCTCGAACTCAAAAAATGTAACGACACTTAGGCTCGTGAATTGGGACGATATGGCCTCAAAAGAGTGGGGTTTTTCCCTTTTCAGCTTAAAAAGTTTAATCATATAAAAATTTGTCATGCCTTAGCACGAAGTAAGTCTGTACCCGTTAGGTTTTTTTGGGGTTTAGTGTAATCGAAACCCTTTGCTTTTTTGTGCCTTAGCACGATTTTGTTCAGTACCAAATTGTTTGAAGGTTCGAATGGTTCGATACCCCTTAGGATTTTTTGAGGGTTCGAGCGGTTCAATTGTTACACCCCATATTTTCGTACGTAAGAGTACGTTGTAAGTTAATTGATGTTAGCTCCGAAATGAAATCATCTTTGAAAAGTTTATATAGTAAGTTAATCATGTTACCGTGGAAGTTACAAATATTTAATATCATGAATAACAAGTACCAATATGGTTGGAAGTCTTAGAACCTAAGAGAATTGAAGAAGATAAGTTTTGTCGAAAGTCGACAAGTTTGGTGTTACACCCTATGCGTCCTAAGGTGACGTATAATGAATATGAGACGTGTTAATCATAATTTGAATGAGTTTAAAGTCATAATATGACTATATATTATGTTTGGATATAAAATATAAAGTTTGGGAAAAATTGGATCTAACGTATGGAAAAAATCGAGTTAAGATTTACCTTGTAACGAGCCGTTTTGAGAAATTAAATTCATAAGTTTTATGATGTCATTTTGGGACATATCTCATACCAAAATGAAGGTATTGGAACCTAGTTTCTAATGGTTCAACCATTTATTCATAAGACATCAGGGTAGAGAAATGTGGATTTTTAAAGCAGGATCGCCAAGTCACGTTGCCGCACTTCGGAGAAACTGGCAGGTTTATAGTCCAAGTTGCGATGCAGTTTTATCCCAATATATTGAGATTTACATGAATATATTTTTATTGAATTAAAACCTTATGTGTCTAGTTTCCAATGCTGTCAACCTTTTGCCAATACGATATCAGAGTAAAGAGATACAGGTGTCCGAAGTGGCACTGCTCAAGCTGCCAAGCAGGCAGCTTACCCACCTGCTTGGAGGATTGAGGCGGTAGCCTTACTTATGTCTCTTCAACAATACAGATGTTACTCACATAAAAACCACTCTCAAGATATGAAAAATCACCCCTAACATATCTCAAGATCACAAGAACCAAACTCAAGGAAACAACAACTCAAATCATCATCAAAAATGTTAAAGACTACAAGAGAATGCTTCTATGGTGTTGTGGTGTGATTGAGGCTATTGTGAGCTAAGTTGAGATGGCGTTTCAAGTTGTAGATGTTTTCCAAGGTATGTATAACAGAATATTGATTTTTTGTAAGGTTAATCTTGTGTTGGTTGTGTTGTTTGAGTGAAAAACCATAAGATGCACTTGAAGGAACATGGGATACGGTTGTCTTTTTGGTTGGACTATTTTGTGGTTAAATGTATGGTTTGTGGTGGCTGGAAATTGTGAGAAATAATTTGATAATTGTATGGCTGCTGTTGTTAAGCTTTCCTAGGTGTTAATTAAGTTTATTGAAGAAGAAAAGATGAAAAACAAGTGATTGCCGATAAAAACTAAGGTGCTAGACGTATAAGGCTGTTTTGGAAGGCATTTTGTGGATGTTTTAAAATAGAAATAATATGGTACATATAAGTATGATATTCTGAAGCTTGTAAACTAATTTATGGAATAATATTTGGATTCAATTCATATCTTTTTATGAGTAAAAACGAGCTTGTCGCTCAATATGATTGTTAAGATAATCGGAGAAACTCATATTAGATTATATTGTTGTTGTTGCTATTGTCATTTATAGTTGTTGTTGTTGGGATTTTTATGAACCATAGTGGTCTTTGGGATGTATTAAAATTAGGGGAGTTGTTGCCCAATTTTTCTTAAGTCATACGACTAACCAAATACGATAGTACGACGTTATATGTTAACAACAATATCATTTTACTTGTTGTAGATGCAAGAAGTTGTGTTGAGCTTGGTTGAGTAATAAGGAAGAGATCATACAAATATGTTAAGTCGATCACTTCTTTCTTTTTGGCATGATCCATATGATACAAACGAAATGAGCAAATGCACAACTTCCATAAATGACTTTATTCATAGAAATACTAGAGGTTCCTATGTTCTTGATTCCCCATGTGTCTTATTATTCTATCGTCTGTTCATGAGTCTAAGAAAATATGTAAGTTGATAAATTTTATTTCATGATATTAATCAAAGACATAATGGTCTTATGAAATTTTGAAATATTATTGACGTACTTCTCATGCATTGCATTCGTTTACATTGACCTATGACCATATGGCGTTATATACACGTATATATGTATATTATATGTATCTGGAAGATGGGAAAAGGTTACGGCGTTATATACGCACCACCACCTGATCAGATGGTATAAGTTGATGATTTTTTTCACAGTGGCCGAGATGATATGATTGGATGCCCTCAGAGGCTTGATGATGTTACGAAACATGTACCTATGCACGACATGACATTCATACGCATATGCATGACACTATAAGTATTTCATGATGTATAGAGTTATCCAGATTTATAGGTTGAGTCATTTACTCCATGTTTCTTCCATGTCTTTTATATACTTATTTATGTGTTTTAAATACTCGGTACATTATTTGTACTGACGTCTCTTTTTTCCTGGGGATGCTGCGTTTTATACACGCAGGTCCCGATAGACAGGATGAGAGTCCTCCAAGTAGGCTATCAGCTCAATGGAAGGTGTTGGTGCGCTCCATTTTCTCAGGAGTTGCTTATTTGGTCAGTATGATTAGGACATGTATTGATTAATATGGTGGGGACCTGTCCTGACCTTTATGATATTTATGTACTCTTAGAGGCTTATAGACATATGCCGTGTACGTGAAATATTGTATGACCCTATCCGTCTATGTTCAGTGTACGGGTGACCATCTTGGCCTTATAGGCTAGTATGTCATATATATAAGTTTGTATTTCCCCATGCTTTACTTTGGTTCATTTACCTACTATAGAATGATACAAAATATATGTTATGTTGGTACTCAGTTGAGTAAGGAACCGGGTGCCCGTCGCGGCCCATCAGTTTGGGTCGTGACATAGATACCCCTTAGGGGTTTTCGAGGGTTGACGTTGTCGAACCCTTTAGTTTTTTTGCCGAGGATAACCTTTTTAACCGATTTATAAAAGTATTCGAAGGACTGGAATTCGGACGCTTGCAAACCGTGTTAGTTTGACCGTAGCCTTAGGATTTGCCTCTTGGGCTTATTTTCTCAATCATACTTCGAATTTGTTCGAAGCGTCAATCCCCGAGTGGGGTGGCCTTGGCCTATAAAATCAAGGATTGCCTTTTTAAGGTCTTACGGTCTCAAAGTTTAATAATTCGAACATGTAAATTTTTGGATGGAAACCCCGAGTACGAGGTTAATAGTTCAAGCTTTAGTTATGATCGGCCCTTGGGCCAGTTTTCGCAATAAATCATAAGTATGAAATTGTAAAGTAGAAATTTTTCTAAGGCATGGAACATATGGTAAGGAAAAATATTTCTTTCAATAGATTACACATGTATACATGTTTTGCCATTAGGTCTCGAGTAATCTACATGGACACGATTCATTCGACCGTTTGGCCCTTTAAAAAATTTACCTATCAAGACCCTGTTGACACAAAATATTTTCTTTGAAAACATAACATCCGAGGGTGATGCCCCTAGTATTTGAGATTAATTGTAAAGAAGGCTCAGATACTGTTGAATTGCTCTAAATTAGCATGAACAATGGTTTCCTCGTTAAAAACCTTGCCGGAAAAACCTATCTGGGACAAAATCCAGTCGAAGGGAAAAAGAGTGCAACGCGTGCTTTCAGCCCTAAGGACCTCATGCTTGGTGAAAACTTCTATGCCTTCATTCGATCACCTGCAACAAGTTAGTATAAAATACAAATGAAAAAGGAGAAGGTCAAACCTTAATAATAATATCGTTTGAGGAGTGATATGTTCCAATTATTTGGCAATTGTTCGTCGTTCATCGTGTCAAGTTTGTAGGTTACCTTTCCGATGATATCAAGGACCTGATACGGTCTCTCCCAATTTGGGGCGAGTTTCCTTTGTTTGGGTCTCGAGTATTGAGGGTGACTTTTCTCAAAACTAATTACCCTATTCTAAAGTGGCGAAGATTGGCTCTTCGGTAGTAATACCTTTCGATGTGCTGCTTTTGTGTGGCCACTCGGACTAAGGTGGCTTCCTATTTTTCATCTAGTAATTCAAGGCTTGTATTCATAGACTCGTGATTTGACTCTTCCACAGAGTATCGAAACCTGACGCTAGGTTCCCCGACCTCGACCGGGATCAGAGCTTCGGCGCCATATACTAAGGAGAACGGTGTTGCTCATGTACTGGATTTTGACATTGTTCAATACGCCCAAAGGACCTCGGGCAATATTTCTCTCCACTTTCCCTTAGCGTCGTTCAATCTTTTCTTTAGATTCTTAATGATGAACTTGTTTGTTTATTCGACCTGTCCGTTCCCACTAGGATGATACATCATCGACAAGATCCTTTTTATTTTGTGATCTTCGAGAAACTTTGTTATTTTGCTGCCGATGAATTGTTTTCCATTGTTGCATACAATTCGACAGTCATATGATGTGGTCCCAAATGAAGTCTATAACTTCCCTTTCTCTGACTTTCTCGAAAGCATGTGATCAACCCATTTAGAGAAATAGTCAGTCATAAATAAAATGAATTTATCTTTACATGGGGCCGATGGCAGAGGGCCGACGATATCCATTCCCCACTTCATTAACGGCCATAGGGATAGGACTAAATGAAGTTTCTCTCTAGGCTGGTGGATCATCGACGCATATCTTTGGCACTTGTCGCATTTTTGAACGAATTCCTTAGTATCTTTTTCCATATTGGCCCAATAATATCCCGCTCTAATGACTTTGTGAACCAGTGATTCAACACTGAAATGGTTTCCGCAAGTACCCTCGTGAATTTCTCGTAGGATGTAGTCGGTGCCTCCCGGACCCAAACATATTGCTAACGGTCCATCAAACGTTCTTCTGTATAGTGTTCCATCTTCGGACAATGTGAACCGTGCAGCCTTTGTTCGTAGAGCCCTCGATTCCTTAGGGTCCGATGGGAGCTTCCCGTTTTTTAGATACTCGACATATTTATTCCTCAAATCCCAAGTTAGGTTTGTGGAGTTTATTTTGGCATGGCCTTCTTCGATCACTGACTTCGTAAGTTGTACGACAATCCCCGAACTAATTTCGTCGTCCTCGACCGATGACCCCAAATTTGCAAGGACGTCGGCCTCACTGTTTTGTTCTCGAGGTACATGTTGTAGGGTCCATTCTTTAAACCGGTGTAATGTTACCTGTAGCTTGTCCAAGTACCTCTGCATTTGATCTTGTCGAACCTTGAAGGTTCTGTTGACTTGGTTTACCAAAACTAGGGAGTCACATTTGGCCTCGATGACCTCTGCTCCCAAGCTTTTAGCCAGCTCGAGACCTGCAATTATGGCCTCATACTCGGCCTCATTGTTAGTCAACTTAGAAGTTTTTATAGATTGACTAATTGTATTGCCTGTGGGCGGCTTCAAAATGATGCCTAGCCCGGACCCCTTCACGTTTGAAGCACCATCTATGAAAAGGGTCCACATCCCCGAAGATGTACCCGTTTTTAGCTACAGTTCCTTTTCGAACTCGGGTACGAGGGCTGGCGTGAAGTCGGCCACAAAGTCTGCTAATATTTGAGACTTGATGGTCGTTCGGGGCTGATACTCGATATCATACCCACTGATTTCGATGGCCTATTTGGCCAATCGGTACGAAAGTTCGGGCTTATACAAAACATTACGAAGGGGATAAGTGGTCAACGCACAAATTGGGTGACAAAAAAAAATTGTTTTAATTTCTTTGAGGCACTTATTAGAGCAAGCGATAGTTTTTCTAAGTGTGGGTACGGGGTCTCGGCCTCACCTAAAGTTCGATTAACATAGTAAACAGGGAATTGCGTACCTTGCACTTCTCGAACCAGGACCCTAATTACCGTGACTTCTGAGACTGCTAAATATAAGTAGAGTTGCTCGTCCGCTTTCGGAGTATGAAGCAGTAGTGGGCTCGAGAGGTACCGCTTTAATTCTTCCAATGCCTGTTGGCATTCCGGGGTCCAAGAAAAAATGTTCTTCTTTTTGAGCAGATATATTTTCTCAATTTATTGAAGATTTCTTGCAAATGTGTTAAATGGTCCTCTACGCGCAGGTACTTAACTAGCATATCGTCAATATAGACCTTCATTGATTACCTACTTGTTCTTCAAACATTCGGTTCACTAGGCGTTGGTAGGTAGCACTAGACATTACATTATAACAATAGGTGTCATACTTAGTGATGAACGAAGTCTTTTCTTGATCCTCCGGGTTCATTTGAATTTTATTGTACCCGGAGTAGGCGTCGAGAAAACAAAGGATCTCATGGCCGGCCGTGGAATCGATCATGCGATCTATATTCGGCAGAGAAAAAAAGTATTTGGGACATGTTTTGTTTAAATCTTTATAATCTACGCACATCCTAAGTTTGTTCCCCTTTTTAGGGACCACAAATACGTTTGGTTACCTCGTCTTTGATGAATGCATGTTTTACCTCGGACAGGACTGGGGCCTTCTCTTTTTCTTTACCGGTTTGAACTTCAGGTCCAGGCTCAATTGATGTGTTGTGATATCCGGTGGGATCCCTGTCATATCTAAGTGGGACCAAGCAAAACAATCCATATTATCAATAAGAAACTTAATGATTTTCTTGAGTTCGGGGTTTAACCCCATACCCACGTATCCTTTCGATCGGGTAGGTATTCAATCAATATGACCTGTTCCAACTCTTCGACTGTTGATTTGGTGCCGTCGGAATCTTCGGGGATAATGAAGGATCGAGGGATCCAGTAATCATCATCCTCATCCTTTCCCTGCTTTTCTGGCTAATTTGAGGCTGGTGGTTATGGTTTCTATTTAGCCTCATGTTTTCCTTGGCCTCCGATTTGTTGACGAAAGCGCCGATATCGGTATTACCTCTTCGATCGGGAACATTTCTTTTGCAGCATGTTGTTTCCCATATATTGTTTTCACTCCATCCGACGTTGGGAATTTCAGCATTTGGTGAAGGGTTGAAGGGACTGCCCTCATATTGTGAATCCAGGGTCTTTCGAGCAGTGCGTTGTACCTCATATCGCCCTCGATTACATGGAACTTGGTTTCTTGAATAGTCCCAGCTACGTTTACTGGTAAAATGTTTTCACCTTTAGTTGTTTCGTTGGTCATGTTTAAACCATTGAGAACCCGAGTTGCGGGTACAATTTGATCTTGTAGGCCGAGCTGTTCCACGAACCTCGATCGAATAATATTGGTCGAGCTCCCTGGATCAATCAATACACGTTTAACCTGAATTTTATTCATAAGGATAGAAATTACCAGAGCATCATTGTGGGGTTGAGAGATCCCTTCTGCTTTTTCATCATTGAATGATACGGTGGCTTCTGGCATATAATCTCGGTCCATTTTTCCCTACTAATTGATACCTTTGTGCGTTTGAAAACGGGCCCTTGTAGAATATCGAACCCACCAACGATCATATGAATCACGTGTTGTGGTTCTTCCTGCTAGTTTTTCCTGTTGGCGTCCCTGTCGCTGAAATGGTTCTTAGCTCGATCACTCAAGAACTCTCCAAGGTGGCCCTCGTTGAATAGACGGGATACCTCCTCCCTCAGTTGTCTGCAGTCTTCGGTTTTGTGGCCATGCGTGCCGTGATACTTGCATATTTGATTGGGATTTCTTTGGGAAGGATCAGTTAGTAGGCGTCTGGGCCATCTAGTATCTTTGATTCTCCCAATGGTCGACACAATACCCGATGTGTCGATACTGAAGTTATACTCCGATAATCGTGGTGCCTCTGTGGGATCGACATATTTATCGAAACCACTTTTGCTCTTGAGTCCTCGAGAGCTCTGACCTCGATCGTTCCTTCGATCGTTTCGGATGGGATTGCGACCTGGGTCGCTGTTTCTGCGATCTGCGTTGTATGGCTGATATCTGTCTCTGTTCGACCAAGGTTCCCTGTCGATATCCCTCTGATTTCTTCCTACGGGCCTATTCGGATAGACGTAACCGAAGGGGTCCCCAATTGATCATCTTCGACCCTGATCTTTGACTGGTACCGATTATTTACATCGGCCCAGGTTACCGCCGGATATTCAATTAAATTATGCTTCAGTTGACGTGATGCTACCGAACTTTGTTTGTTCAAACCTTGCGTGAAGGCTTGAACAACCCAATCGTCTGTGACCGGTGGTAGTTCCATGAGTTCCATCTGGAACCGAGATACAAACTCCCTCATCATTTCCTTATCACCTTGAAAAGATTCGATTTCCTCGTCGCAACCTTTATTGCCTCGGCATGTGCCTTTACGAAAGATTCTGCAAGCATGGCGAAGGACTCGATGGAATAAGGTGGTAGATTGTGATACCAGATCATTTCTACCTTCGATAGAGTTTCTCCAAATTTCTTCAATAGAACAGATTCGATCTCATCATCTTCCAAATCATTTCCTTTTATGGCGCTTGTATAGGAGGTGACATGCTCATGGGATCGATGGTCCCATTTTACTTTGGGATTTCCGGCATACGGAATTTCTTCGGAATGGGCTTCGGAGACGCACTTGGGGGGAACGGCTTCTGCACAAACTTCTTTGAGTCCATACCTTTTGAAATCGGCGGTGCCCCCGGTATTTGGTCAACCCGGGAATTGTATGTCTATACTTTCTTATCATTTGCCTCGATTTTCTTCTCTCCCAATTCATTTCGTTTAGTGAGATCCTCGAGCATCTTCATTACGGCGAGGTCAGTCCCCGATTTGTTGGGATTCGATCTTTCCGACACTGGCTCGTTTATGTGGACCACTTCTGGTTCAACCCCCCTCGGCATTCGATGCGGGTTTTGTAGTTGTGCTATAGCGTCTTGTTGAGCATGTAGAATTTCGAAAATCAATTGTAGGCTGACTCCACCATCTCCTCCGCTCTGCGTACCTCGACCACCAGATCGGCCTTCCCTGCATATGCTTCCTTCGGGATCAACACCCAAATTTGTATTTAGGGCAATATGTGAACTGACGTCGACTGGATAGGCAGTTAGTGCTCCCTCGAGATCAACCTGAGGCACCTCGATCCCTGGGGCGGCTATATTATCGTTTTCCCACTGAAATCCAAGGCCGTTGTCACCATGTGTGGGTGTTGTTTGTGAGTTTGACATGTTATATCATGAAAACAAAAACACTTACAAGAACAAGCGTAAAGTAGTATGCGTTATCGGAATCAGTATTAAGCAATCACTATTATCCTTAGCTCTACAGTGGGCGCCAAACTGTTTACCCTAAAATTTAGATAACAATTAAACTTATATTGTGGTTTTAATGATATGTGATTTCGCTCAACACCAATTGATAAATATGAAGATAAATGATAAAATAAAATTATAAGTAAAGCAAACCAGTATTCAGACAGAACTCAACCCTCGAGTTGAAGTACTCTCAAACTGATAGGTGCAAGAACAGTTAGAAAATAGAACAAGCTGATGAACAATAATTTAAGCAAGAAAGAAAGAATTATATTGCTTTGATCTCTGTGAATAATCTTACAAATGATTAAAACTCCCCTTTATATAGTAGAGGAATTCTACTTATGGTATAACTCTATTTACAGAAGGAAATCACATGATTAGCTAATTATTTGTTCTCGATTTGATCCATTCCGAGATTTACGTCGTGATCCTCGGCTAATCACGGATATCTCGCTTTTCCGTTACTACCCCGCCTCCGGTCTTATTCGGTGCATGTCTCACTTGGTTTCGATTGTTAACAACCTCGATCTTGACAGAATCTTCGATCCCGAACTCGGTACCTTATCCTCGCGATATTGAAGTCGGCCTTCGATGCAATATCCTGATCTCGATCAAATAGAAAAAGTATACACATACATATTTTAGGTTCATAATAATTTATCCACTCATACATTAAACCTTCAAAATTAGCTAGGCGAAATCGGAAGCCTCTTAGCAAATTTTTAAAAATCACATTTTTTTAATATTACTTGTAGGCATAAAAATATTATTAAAATTAAATCCATAAAATAATCTAGACTATATTTTAAATTTGAGATATATTAGTCCAAATAAATATATGGGCTAATATAATTGAATTAATTGTATAAATCCAATATAAATAGATTAAATAAATAAGTCTTAATCCATTGGGCGGGCTAAAGTGATAAGCCCACTTTATAAGACCCAATATGCCATCTTTCTAAAGGCCCAGTTTGGTGCCACGTGTCAAATGACGTGGCGTGCCGAATCAAACGAAAGAGCCAATAGGATCGTGCCACGTGTCAAAATGACAAAACATGCCAAGTCACATAAAAGGCCAATGAAATCGTGCCAGTGTGCAAGTGACATGTTCTCGCCAATCAAATGCGGTCATGTCACGCTTCAATTTGATTGGTCGGAAAGAGTTTGTTCTTATCACAACTCTTCCCTTCCACAACTATAAATAGGGGTCTTCATAACTCAGAAAAGACACCAGAAGTTATAACAATAAGTAAGAGAGAGCTCGTGGATCAAACACCGCAAATTTCACTACAAGTTTCAAGCTTCAAGCAACCAAGATCAAGTTCAAGTTCAAGAACGAAGAACAAATCAAGTTCAAGCTCAAGAACGAAGAACAATTCAAGTATTCAAGATCAAGAACGAAGTCAAATCAAATACAAGGCGTTCAAGATCAAGGTTACTTGTTCGTGATAAAATTTGTGGCAACAATCAAAGTGTTCGCGATAGATAAATCAAATTAAAATTCAAGATCAAGCTCAAAGGCCCTTGAATTTATATTGAAAAGAAGAATCATAGGATTCATAAAGATTGTAACACTCAAATATTTGAAGTAAAATACTACGACTGTTACAATATTTTCGATCCTGATTTAATTTTCTCGACACAAATTTATTGTCTACATTACTAATCAATTAATAAGTCTCACTTCTGAATTAGTTAAGATAACTATAATCATCTACTTCCATTTCACCTTATTCCTTTACAAATCTAAGATAATTTTTTTTCTATCTTTTAATCTACCGCAACTTCCATTTGTTTTTCATTTTAATTGAGACTCGAAACAAACGATGCCTCGCGAAACTCACATAATAGAGTTTCTCCTTAAATTACCATCAATTGAAAATTACACTAATTGGATAATGTGATCTTTACAACAAAAAAATAGCCGTGTGATATTCATTGTTTACTTTTTCTAATTATATATATATATAATATTGATTATAAATAATTATGCATATATAATATATATATATATATATATATATATATATATATAT
>ML350672.1:0-86327 GCA_005239505.1 Nicotiana paniculata | reverse complement strand
GAAAACGGTAGGCATGTAAAGGCAGTGAAGTAGCAAATATATAAGGCACTGAAATCCAAGTAAGTACTGGAATTAAATAAACAATTACTACTTCACCTTCCCCCAATTATCTGTCAAATCAATGTACATTAATTTAGTAACAAATAAATCACGCGCATACGGAATAAGGACAACCGACCTGAGCCATAAGATAGTCATATTTGTGCACTGCCGAGGGTCGAACGGCCCGAACCATAAGTTCACCTTTCCATAAAGTACTCACATCTATGCACTGCCGAGGATCGAACGGCCCGAACCATAAGTGCGTCTTTGCCATAAAGTAATCATCTCTTTGCACTACCGAGGATCGAACGAGCCGAACCATAAGTGAATCTTTCAATCCGCTGTGGCGTACGGCTCGCTACTATAAGAGTGGGGAAATCACATTCCGCTCGCGGAATGTAAATTGCGAAGCAGTCACATGCACACACAACATTCCTTTTTAAATTACTTTTCAGTAAACAATTCATTACAAATTTTCTCAAATTCCATGATCTCAGGGAAATAAGCTGCATGTAACATTTAATTTATTAAGCATATAGTTCATTTCAAGTAAAACACAAGGCATGATGTGGACCTAATTACCCGGACATAATAATAATAGCCTCTACGTACGGACTCTCATCACATTGTACTACGTAGCCCCCACAATTTATCACACATAGCATTTAAATCACCTACGGGGACAATTTCCTCTCACGAGGTTAGAAAGGAGACTCACCTCGCGTCACACCTACTCCCCGGGTCAAGAATGCGCCCGAAACTCCTAACTCGTCACCCAAAGGACTCGAAGCTAACCAAATGTTACGTAAATATACCAAATTATAATCAAAGCATCGAATTCTCCTATTATTTAGTCAAATTCATCTTTCTTGAAGAAATCCCAAAATCCAACCCCGGGCCCGCATGCTCGGATTCAAAAATTCTTGAAGGAAACACTCACCCATAACCTAAGGATCATTAACATATGATTTTTGTATGATTTCATAGCCAATTCACGGGTAATACTCTAAATTCTCTAAAGCCCTAGGTTACTACCCAATTTCTTATTTTTTCACTAATTAGGTAGTTAACTAAACTAGGAATTCATGCATTAACTAACTTTAGGGTAGAATTTACTAACCTCACAGTGGCTGGGTCGTGGGGCTCTTTTCCAAGCTCTCAAACTCGTCTATGGTAGAAGAAAGTGGAGTGAAAATGAGATAATCCCGCACTTAAAGACCTTATTGCCTACAGGGGTTTCCGCACCTGCGACTCTACGTCTTCACCTATGAGCAGTAGCTCGCACCTGCGGAAAATGGGACAAGGGCCTAGGCTCGCATCTGCGGGCTGGATCCCGCACCTACAGCTCCACACCTGCGGGAAGGAGCCCGCACCTGCGAGAACTAGGAAACCCACCTGGGGGTCGCACCTGCGAGGCCTGGACCGCAGGAGCGGTATCGCACCTGCGACTGGGCAACCGCACCTGCAGTCACACCAAATCAGGTGCACCAGCAACTGCTTCAGCTGATTTTTGGCCTCGTTTGGTGCCCGGGAGGCACTTGGGCCCACCCGAGCCCCTATCCAAATATACCAACAAGTCTTAAATCATAATACGGATTCGCTCGAGCCTTCAAAACACCCGCGACAACTTTAAAACTCAAAATCACACCTCAAAACCCCTAGAATCAAACTTAGGAACTTTAAGTTTTCTTGACTTCACTAACAATGCGCAGAACCGACCTATACTACTCGGAATGACACCAAATTTTGCAGGCAAGTCATAAATGAAATAACGAAACTATTCTCGGTCTCGATATTCCGTTCGGACCTTGATAACAAAAAAACACATCCCAAACCACAATAGGAACTTAAGGAACTCTTAATTCAATATTGGGCGTCGAAATTCTCCCGGGTCATGCGAAACCCATTCCGAACATACGCCCAAATTTGAAATCATCATACGAAGCTACCGGAACCGTCAAAACTAAATTCCGAGGTCGTTTACTAAAAATGTTGACCGAAGTCAAACTTGGCCCTAAAGGCCAACCTGAAGGAACCAAGTGTTCTAATATTGCTCTAAACACCTCTGAATCCCGGACCACCCTCCCCTACAAGTCATAAATCACAATAAGCCTCTATGGAAAGTCTCATTTAAGGGAACGGGGTCCGATAACACAAAACGACCGATCGGGTCGTTACACCCATCAAATACTCACACTAGGGTTGGGTCACAACCCTAGCTAAAAATTTAGACACTTATGAAAAATATATAAATTAAAGAAGAAATAGAGATAGAATCTATAATATTTTATTATGGGATGAAAATCTAGTGTTTGGAGAAAAATCTAGTACAAAATTACTAAAAGCAGTAAAAGAAAACGGAACAGTGCTCTTCTAAAACATAACTTGACCAAAAAATGACAAAAAGTCCAATTTATCCTAAGCAAAGAATATCTGACAAAATGCCCCTGCAGAGGTTGTGCGGCCACACACATGGCTTGAAGTGGGATTTGGACTTTAATGTGCGGACCGTACAAAAGTGAGTGTGTTCGCATCTCTGGCTTAAAATTGATCTCGGCCAAACCCACACCACAATTAAGTAGCGAGGCGGTCGATGCAATAATACACCCACCAAAAGTCGGGATCGAATCCATAGGGAGTTAGAATAAGGGATTAGGTATATATATAAGTTAATTGCAATTTTTGGATTAAATTACACTTCCACAAAGTTGATTAGTGTTCTACTTCTACTTTTACTCTTCCTGTTTGCAAGTCTAAAACTAAGGGACAATATTTTTGGTTTTGAATTTTTCAAATGATAAAAGGGACTAGGGTCGTGACTTCTACCTAGGTGGTTATCTAGTGGATTGTAAAATCCAGGGCAAGTTTGATTAGTCGGGGTCGTAATATAGCAATCACACCCAGGTATTCACTCTATACATCTCGGTAATTTTGAGTGATTTTGCCCAATTTGGTTTTCTCAAGTCCCAATGGGTATTTGCACAATACAAGTGATATTAGATCAAGTCGGGTATTAATATCTCTAGGTTTAACCCTTTAATTGGGGCTATCAATTTCTTCAGTACACCAAAATTCCTTGTTAGCCAAGTTTTCCTAGACTTTGTCCCTCTTTCTCAAGTAGAGATTATGCCATTTAGGCATTAATCAATGTTTGCAACCATTAATTCTTGAGTTCTAGCAATAACTAGGCTAAATATCACTAATCCAATCTAAAAAAAAAACCTAAATTAAACACCCATCAAATACCCACACTAGGGTTGGGTCACAACCCTAGCTAAGAATTCAGCTACTTATGAAAAATATAGAAATTAAAGACGAAATAGAGATAGAATCCATAATATTTGATTATGGGATGAAAATCTAGTGTTTGGAGACAAATCTAGTACAAAATTACTAAAAGCAGTAAAATAAAACGGAATAGTGCTCTTCTAAAACATAACTTGACCTAAAAACGACAAAAAGTCCAATTTATACTAAGCAGAAAATATTTGACAAAAATGCCTCTGCGAAGGTTGTGCAGCCACATAATTCTGAGTGCGGCCGCATCTCTGGCTTAAAATTGATCTGGGATTTGGACTTTAATCTGTGGACCGCACAAAAGTGAGTGCGGCCGCATCTCTGGCTTAGAATTTATCTCGGCCAAACCCACACCACAATTAAGTAGCGAGGCGATCGATGCAATAATACACCCAACAAAAGTCGGGATCGAATCCACAAGGAGTTATAAAATGGGATTAGGTGTATATCTAAGTCAATTGCATGTTTTGTCTCAAATTACACTGCCACAAACTTGATTGGTGTTCTACTTCTACTTTTACTCTTTTGTTTGCAAGTCTAAAACTAAGGGACAATATTTTTGGTTTTGAGTTTTTCAAATGATAAAAGGGACTTGGGTCGTGACTTCTACCTAGTGGTTATCTAATGGGTTGTAAACTCCAGGGAAAGTTTGATTATTTTGTAATATAGAAATCACACCCGGGTATTCACTCTATACATCTCGGTAATTTGAGCGATTTTGCCCAATTTGGTTTTCTGAAGTCCAAATGGGTATTTGCACAATACAAGTGATATTAGCTCAAGTCAGGTATTACTATGTCTAGGTTTAACCCTTTAATTGGGGCTATCAATTTTTTGAGTTCACCCAATTCCTTGTTAGCCAAGTTTTCCTAGACTTAGTCCCTCTTTCTCAAGTAAGGACTAAGTCATTTAGGCATGAATCAATGTTTGCAACCATTAATTCTTTGAGTTCTACCAAGAATTAGGATAAATATCACTATCCCATTCACAAACAAGCCCTAAATTAAACACCCATCAAATACCCACACTAGGGTTGGGTCACAACCCTAGCTAAGAATTTAGTTACTTATGAAAAATATAGAAATTAAAGAAGAAATAGAGATAGAATCCATAATATTTTATTATGGGATGAAAATCTAATGTTTGGAGACAAATCTAGTACAAAATTACTAAAAGCAGTAAAACAAAACGGAGCAGGTGCTCTTCTAAAACATAACTTGACCTAAAAATGATTAAAAGTCCAATTTATACTAAGCAGAAAATATCTGACAAAAATGCCCCTGCGGAGGTTGTGCGGCTGCATAATTCTGAGTGCGACCAGACACATGGCTTGAACTGGATTTGGACTTTAATCTGCGGACCGCAAAAAAGTGAGTGTGGCTGCATCTCTGGCTTAAACTTGATCTCGGCCAAACCCATACCACAATTAAGTAGTGAGGTGGTCGATGCAATAAAAACACAACAAAAGTCGGGATAATCCACAGGGAGTTAGAATATGGGATTAGATGTATATATAAGTTAATTGCATGTTTTGGCTCAAATTACACATCCACAAATTTGATTGGTGTGCTACTTCTACTTTTACTCTATTGTTTGCAAGTATAAAACTAAGGGACAATATTTTTGGTTTTGCGTTTTTCAAATGATAAAAGGGACTAGGGTCGTGACTTCTACCTAGGTGGTTATCTAATCGGTTGTAAACTCCAGGGCACGTTTGATTAGTCAGGGTCGTAATAAGCAATCACACCTGGGTATTCACTTTGTACCTCTCGGTAATTTGAGTGATTTTGCCCAATTTAGTTTTCTCAAGTCCCAATGGCGATTTGCACAATACAAGTGATATTAGCTCAAGTCGGGTATTACTATCTCTAGGTTTAACCCTTTAATTGGGGCTATTAATTTCTTCAGTACACCACAATTCCTTGTTAGCCAAGATTTTTTAGACTTAGTCCCTCCTTCTCAAGTTGAGACTAAGCCATTTAGATATAAATCAATGTTTGCAACCATTAATTCTTGAGTTCTAGCAAGAACTAGGCTAAATATCACTAACCCATTCACAAAAAAGCCCTAAATTAAACACCCATCAAATACCCACACTAAGGTTGGATCACAACCCTAGCTAAAAATTTAGCTACTTATGAAAAATATAGAAATTAAAGAAGAAATAGAGATAGAATCCATAATATTTGATTATAGGATGAAAATCTGGTGTTTGGAGACAAATCTAGTTCAAAATTACTAAAAGCAGTAAAACAAAACAGAACAGGTGCTCTTCTAAAACATAACTTGACCTAAAAATAACAAAAAGTCCAATTTATACTAAGCAGAAAATATCTGACAAAAATGCCCCTGCAGAGGTTGTGCAGCCGCATAATTCTGAGTGCGGCCGCACACATGTATTGAACTGAGATTTGGACTTTAATCTGCGAACCACAAAAGTGAGTGCGGCCGCTCTCTGGCTTAAAATTGATCTCGATCAAACCCACGCCATAATTAAGTAGCGAGGCGGTTGATGCAATAATAAACCCAACAAAAGTCGGGATCGAATCCACAGGGAGTTGGAATATGGGATTAGGTGTATATCTAAGTTAATTGCATGTTTTGGCTCAAATTACACTTCCACAAATTTGATTGATGTTCTACTTCTACTTTTACTCTATTGTTTGCAAGTATAAAACTAAGGGACAATATTTTTGGTTTTGAGTTTTTCAAATGATAATAGGGACTAGGGTCGTGACTTTTACCTAGGTGGTTATCAAATGGGTTGTAAACAACAATTCCTTGTTATCCAAGTTTTTCTTGACTTACTCCCTCCTTCTCAAGTAGTGACGAAGCCATTTAGGCATGAATCAATGTTTGCAACCATTAATTCTTTAGTTCTAGAAACAACTAGAATAAATATCACTAACCAAATCTCAAACAAGCCCTAAATTAAAAATCCATCAAATATCCACATTAGGGTTGGGTCACAACCCTAGCTAAAAATTCAGCTACTCATGAAAAATACAGAAATTAAAGAAGAAATATAGATAGAATCCATAATATTATATTATGGGATGAAAATCTAGTGTTTGGAGACAAATCTAGTACAAAATTACTAAAATCGGTAAAACAAAACGGAACAGGTGCTCTTCTAAAACATAACTTGACCTAAATATGACAAAAAGTCCTATTTATACTAAGCTAAAAATATCTGACAAAAATGCACCTGCGGAGGTTGTGCAGCCGCATAATTCTGAGTGCGGCCGCGCACATGGCTTTAAAGTGAGTGTGGTCGTATCTCTGGCTTAAAATTGATCTCGGCCAAACCCACACCACAATTAAGTAGCGAGGCGATCGATGCAATAATAAACCCAACAAAGGTCGGGATCAAATGCATAGGGAGTTAGAATATGGGATTAGGTGTATATCTAAGTTAATTGCAAGTTTTGGCTCAAATTACACTTCCACAAAGTTGATTGGTGTTCTACCTTTAATCCTATTTTAGTTTTGAGTTTTTCAAATGATAAAAGGGACTAGTGTCGTGACTTCTACCTAGGTGGTTATCTAATGGGTTGTAAACTCCAAGGCAAGTTTGATTAGTCGGGGTCGTAATATAGCAATCACACCTGGGTACTCACTATATACCTCTCGGTAGTTTGAGTGATTTTGCCTAATTTGGGTTTGTCAAGTCCAAATGGGTATTTGCACAATACAAGTTATATTAGCTCAAGTCGGGTATTACTATCTCTAGGTTTAACCCTTTAATTGGGGCTATCAATTTCTTGAGTTCACCCAATTCCTTGGTAGCCAAGTTTTCCTAGACTTAGTCCCTCTTTCTCAAGTAAGGACTAAGTCATTTAGGCATGAATCAATGTTTGCAACCATTAATTCTTTGAGTTCTACCAAGAATTAGGATAAATATCACTATCCCATTCACAAACAAGCCCTAAATTAAACACCCATCAAATATCCACACTAGGGTTGGGTGACAACCCTAGCTAAAAATTTAGCTACTTATGAAAAATATAGAAATTAAAGAATAAATAGAGAGAGAATCCATAATATTTGATTATGGGATGAAAATGTAGTGTTTGGAGAAAAATCTAGTACAAAATTACTAAAATCAGGAAAACAAAACGGAACATGTGCTCTTCTAAAACATAACCTGACCTAAAAATGACAAAAGTCCTATTTATACTAAGAATTATGCGACCACACACATGGCTTAAACTGGCATCTGGACTTTAATCTGCGGACCGCATAAAAGTGAGTGCGGCCGCATCTCTGGCGTAAAATTAATCTCGGCCAAACCCATATGACAATTTAGTAGTGAGGCGGTCGATGCAATAATAAACCCAACAAAGGACGGGATCGAGTCCACAGGGAGTTAGAATATGGGATTAGGTGTATATCTAAGTTAATTGCAAGTTTTGGCTAAAATTACACTTCCACAAAGTTGATTGGTGTTCTACTTCTACTTTTAGTCTATTGTTTTCATGTATAAAACTAAGGGACAATATTTTTATTTTTATTTTCAAATGATAAAGGGACTAGGGTCGTGCCTTCTACCTAGATGGTTATCTAATGGGTTGTAAACTCAAGTCAAGTTTGATTAGTCGGGGTCATAATATAGCAATCACACCCGGATACTCACTCTATACCTCTCAATAGTTTGAATGATTTTTCCCAATTTGGATTTCTCAAGTCCAAATGGGTATTTGCAGAATACAAGTGATATTAGATCAAGTCAGGTATTACTATCTCTAGGTTTAACCCTTTAATTGGGGCTATCAATTTCTTGAGTACACCACAATTCCTTGTTAGCCAAATTTTCCTAGACTTAGTCCCTCTTTCTCAAGTAGAGACTAAGTCACTTAGGCATGAATCAATGTCTGCAACTATTAGTTCTCGAGTTCTAGCAAGAACTAGGTAAATATCATTAACCCAATCACAAACAGCCCTAAATTAAACACCCATCAAATACCCACACTAGGGTTGCGTCACAATCTTAGCTAAAAATTTAGCTACTCATAAAAAATATAGAAATTAAAGAAGTAATAGAGATAGAATCAATAATATTTGATTATGGGATGAAAATCTAGTATTTGGAGACAAATCTAGTACAAATTACCAAAAGCAGTAAAAGAAAAGGGAACAGGTGCTCTTCTAAAACATAACTTGACCTTAAAATGACAAAAGGTCCTATTTATACTATGCTGAAAATATCTGACAAAAATTCCCCTGTGGAGTTGTGCGGCCTCATAATTCTAAGTGCGGCCGCACACATGGCTTGAACTTGGATCTGGATTTTAATCTGCGGACCGCACAAAAGTGAGTGCGACCGCATCTATGGCTTAAATTTTATCTCGGCCAAACCCACACTACAATTAAGTAGCGAGGCGGTTGATTCAATAATAAACCCAACAAAGGTCGGGATCGAATCCACAGGGAGTTAGAATATGGGATTAGGTGTATATCTAAGTTAATTGCAAGTTTTGGCTCAAATTACACTTCCACAAAGTTGATTGGTGTTCTACTTATACTTCTACTCTATTGTTTGCAAGTATAAAACTAAGGGACAATAATTTTTGTTTTGAGTTTTTCAAATGATAAAAGGGACTAGGGTCGTGACTTCTACCTAGTGGTTATCTAATGGGTTGTAAGCTCCAGGGAAAGTTTGATTAGTCGGGGTCGTAATATAGCAATCACACCTAGGTACTCACTTTATACCTCTCGGTTGTTTGAGTGATTTTGCCCAATTTGGCTTTCTCAAGTCCAAATGGGTATTTGCACAATACAAGTGATATTAGCTCAAGTCGGGTATTACTATCTCTAGGTTTAACCCTTTAATTGGGGATAACAATGTGTTCAGGCCATATCTCGACTCGTTCGTCATTGTTTTCATAGATAATATTCTTGTTTACTCCCGGAGTCGGGTAGATCATGAGCAGCACCTTAGGACAGTGCTTCAGACCTTGAGAGAGAAGAAGTTGTATGCAAAGTTCTCAAAATGTGAGTTTCGGTTGAGTTCTGTGGCATTCTTACGCCACGTTGTATCTAGTGAGGGCATTCGAGTGGATCCGAAGAAGGTAGAGGGCGTGTAGGGTTGGCCCAGGCCGTCCTCGGTTACAGAGATTCGTAGTTTCCTTGGCTTGGCAGGTTACTACCGCCGTTTTGTGGAGGGATTTTCATCGATTGCAGCCCCTATGACTAGATTGACCTAGAAGGGTGCTCCATTTCAGTGGACAGAGGAGTGTGAGGCGAGCTTTCAGAAGCTCAAGACAGCTTTGACTACATCCCCAATCTTGATATTGCCTACTGGTTTGGGGTCTTATACAGTTTATTGTGATGCCTCACGAGTTGGCCTTGGAGCGGTGTTGATGCAGGATCGTAGGGTGATTGCCTACGCGTCCAGACAGTTGAAGATACATGAGAAGAATTACCCTGTCCATGACCTTGAGTTAGCTGTCATTGTTCATGCCTTGAAGACCTGGCGTCATTATTTGTACGGTGTGCCTTGTGAGATTTATACTGACCACCGGAGTTTGCAGCACATATTCAGGCAAAAGGATCTAAATTTCCGGCAGCGTAGATGGTTAGAGTTACTAAAGGACTATGACATCACTATATTATACAACCCGGGGAAGGGCAATGTGGTGGCCGACGCCTTGAGTCGCCGGGCAGAGTGTTTTGGGAGATTGGCATACCTTCATGCAGCTGAGAGGCCTCTAGCCTTAGATGTTCAGTCCTTAGCCAGTCAGTTCGTGAGATTGGATCTTTCTGAGCCTTGCCGGGTATTAGCTTGTGTGGTTTCTCGGTCTTCCTTATTCGATCGTATCAGGGAGCGGCAGTATGATGTTCCTCATTTACTTGTCCTCAAGGACATGATCCAGCACGCTGATGTCATAGAACTGACCATTGGAGATGACAGGGTATTAAGGATGCAGGGTCGGATTTGGGTGCCCAGTGTTGATGGGCTTCGGGAGTTGATTTTAGCAGAGGCCCATAGTTCGCGGTTTCCATCCATCANATCGGAGCGGTTGGCGGAGATTTATATTCGGGAGATTGTTCGTCTGCATGGTATTCCAGTGTCTATTATTTCAGACAGAGGTACTCAGTTCACTTCACGGTTCTGGAGAGCCTTTCAGCAGGAGTTAGGTACCAGGGTGGAGTTGAGCACATCATTTCACCCCCAGACGGACAGACAGCCCGAGCGCACTATTCAGATTCTTAAGGATATTCTCTTGAATTGTGTGATTGAGTTTGGGGGGTCTTGGGATCAATTCTTTCCCTTGGCGGAGTTGCTTACAACAATAGTTATCAATCCAGCATTCAGATGGCGCCGTATGAGGCTTTATATGGTAAGAGGTGCAGATCTCTGGTGGGTTGTTTTGAGCCGGGTGAGGCCAGGCTATTGGGCACAGAGTTGGTTCAGGATGCATTGGAGAAGGTCAAGGTGATTCAAGATAGACTCCGTACAGACCAGTCCAGACAGAAGAGTTATGCGGACCGGAAGGTTCGTGATGTTTCATATATGGTAGGGGAGCGAGTTCTGCTTCGGGTTTCGCCTATGAAGGGCGTTATGAGATTTTGGAAAAAAGGGAAGTTGAGTCTGAGGTTTATTGTCCCTTTTGAGATATTGAGGCGTGTTGGGGAGGTTTCTTATGAGCTTGCCTTACCTCCCAGCTTGGCAGGAGTTCATCCGGTATTTCATGTTTCGATGCTCCGGAGGTATCACGGTGACCCGTCTCATGTCTTGGATTTAAGCTCAGTCCAACTGGACAAGGATCTATCATATGTTGAGGAGCCTGTAGCTATATTGGACAGGCAGGTCAGAAAGCTTAGGTCGAAGAACATTGCTTCAGTAAAGGTTCAGTGGCGGGGTCAGCCGGCCGAGGAGGCGACCTGGGAGACCCAGCAGGATATGCGCAGTAGTTACCCTCATCTTTTCACTACTTCATGTATGTCTTTATGCTCGTTGGAGGACGAAAAAATTTTTAAGTGTAGGAGAATGTGACGACCCGGCCGGTCATCTTAAGAATTTACGTCCCGATCCCCTATTAACTGTTTTCCCCAAGTCTATTTCTGCTAAATTGAATTGTCGGGACGTTCGGTTTTGAGTTTTGGAGAGTTTTGGGACACTTAGTCCCTAAATGAGAGCTTAAGTGTTGGGAAGTTGCCCGAAGTTGGGGCAGTGTGAAGACGGCCTCGGAATGGAAATCTGATGGTTTCGTTAGCTTCGTTGGGTGATTTCGGGGTAAGGAGCGTGTTCGGAATGCATTTTGGAAATCCGTAGCTCATTTAGGCTTGAAATGCTGAAGTTTGAATTTTGAAGTTCCGGTGCGATAGTGAGATTTTGAAGTCGTAGTAGTTTCGTCATGTCATTTGGGATGTGTGTGCAAAATTTCAGGTCATTCGGACGTGTTTTGGTTAGGTTTTTGAACCACAATTCCTTGTTAGCCAAGATTTCCTAGACTTAGTCCCTCTTTCTCAAGTAGAGACAAAGTCATTTAGGCATAAATCAATGTTTGCAACCATTAATTCTTGAGTTCTAGCAAGAACTAGGCTAAATATCACTAACCCAATCACAAACAAGCCCTAAATTAAACACCCATCAAATACCCACACTAGGATTGAATCACAACCCTAGCAAAAAAATTAGCTACTCATGAAAAATACAGAAATGAAAGAAGAAATAGAGATAGAATCCATAATATTTGATTATGGGATAAAAATCTAGTATTTGGAAACAAATCTAGTACAAAATTACTAAAAGCAGTAAAAGAAAATGGAACAGGTGCTCTTCTAAAATATAACTTCACCTAAAAATGACAAAAAGTCCTATTTATACTAAGGTGAAAACATGTGACAAAAATGCCTGTGCGACCGCATAATTCTGAGTTCGTCGCACACATGGCTTGAACTGGGATGTGGACTTTAATCTGCGGACCGCAAAAAAGTGAGTGCGGCCGCATCTCTGGCTTCTGTGGCCGCATAAACTTCCTGCGGTCCGCACATCTTCAATTTGAGGTTCTCTGAATCCATTCTCTCTGCGGTCACTCGAAATCACCCCGAGGCCCCGGGGGCCTCAACCAAACATACCTACCAGTCCTAAAATACCATACGAACTTAGTCGAGCTCTCAAATCACATCAAACAATGCTTAAAACACAAATCACCCTCCGAATTAAACTTAATGAACTTGAAACTTCCAATTTCTACAATCGATGTCGAAACCTATCAAACCACGTCCGATTGACCCAAAACTTTTGCACACAAGTCATATTCAACCTTACGGACCTACTCCAACTTCCAGAATCAGAATCCAACCCCGATATCAAAAAGTCCACTACCGGTCAAAATCTCCGAAAATTCGACTTTTGTCATTTCTAGCCTAAATGAGCTACGGACCTACAAAACACAATCTGTACACGCCCCTAATTCCAAAATCACCCAACGGAGCTAACGGAACTGTCAAAATTCCATTTCAGAGTCGTCTTCACACAGTTCCGACTACGGTCCAAATCCTAAGATTTAAGCTTCCGTTTAGGGACTAAATGTCCCAAAACACTCTGAAACCACAACCAACACCTCCCGGCAAGACACATGAGAAGAAAGAGATACGGGAAAAGCATTAAATAGGGATTGGGGCTATAACTCTCAAAACGACCGGTCGGGTCGTTACAGTGTCATGCTTCGATAATTTCCTTGGAACTTATTCTTCATATCTAACTTGTCAGACCCTTTTTCACCTCACAAAATATTAAGTATGTGGTGTGAATTAAAAGATTTTTCCAATTAAAGTGACAAATTTGGATTTGCAGAGACGCCACTTGAAATTGAGTTTTGGTGCTCCAAGTCACCTTATTGAATTCCTTATCAAAGGAAGTTAACTCCATTTATTTTTAATCCGCAAAAATAGAAGATCGCGTAAGAAATTTTAATGACCGAATAGAAGATGTGAGGCACTCTCTGTATCTTGTGGTTCTAGCACGGTTACTTTATTGACTTAAAATTGGCTTGAATTAATTTTTGAACAAAATTATATTTTTATTATTTTGTATGTTTTGTCTATGTCCGCTTAAAATTAAAATGAATATTTATTTTATTGAAATATATGGGTCAAGACGTGTCACCACGACTTTGCCAAATTTGTTTATATCTTTATCCTTTGATGTGTCACCACGACTCCCGGTAGGAAAAAATTGCTTGTGCCTTTATCTGACATATTATTTGGAACTATTTGGGAATTTATTTGCTCTGAAAACTATTTTTGGTTATTTGTCCAATTTATTATGAGAACATGAACCAATTTATTTGTTATTAAATGGGCCAATTTATTATTGAATGAAAGCACGTGTTAGCCAGTTTTCAGACTGGTAACTGAAAAATAGCCAGTATTTGTAAAGTCAATGATAAAAATTGTCACGGCCCAAAATCCCTCCGGAGGAGTCGTGATGGCACCTAGTCTCTAAAACTAGGTAAGCCTAACACATACCGGAATGATAATTGGTTTTACTAAACAGCTATTAAACAAAAATCAGAAATTTCAAAATAAGCCAATAGTCTCAACATGATACAATATCACAAAATCGGTAGTACAAGTCATAAGTCTTTCTAAGAGTAATTATACATAATGAATACATTATTGTTCCGAATTAATAGGAACAACTGAAATAAATACAATAGAAGGTGACTTCGGAACCTGCGAACATCCAGCAAGTGTACCTTGAAGTCTCCATCCGCACAAGCACGAATCTCAAAACAAACTCGACCAGAAGTACCTGGTTCTGCACAAAAATATGCAAAAGCGTAGCATGAGTACACCACAGTGGTACCCAGTAAGTATCAAGCCAAACCTTAGTAGAGTAGTGACGAGGCCAGGTCAAGACACCTACCAAAAATGTGAACCTGTGCAGGATATGACATAAAGCTAACAAGGAAGGAATATCAATGTAATGCCACTTGCAGAACGAATTCAATTACAAACAGTAGTAAAGATAAGGGGGACATGAATGGCAACGAGAAATAACCAGGTAATTAAGCAGCAAAATAGACAGGGTACGAATGTAGTGTAAATGTGCTCAAGTAGGGAAAACGAGGTCAACTCAACCAATCAAATCATTTCTAATACACAATTTCAACAATCCCACTTCTTGAAATCTCGTATCAGAAATCACAATTTCCAACCTTTAACACACATGGTACCTTGTACCCACATTTTTTCATCTTACTTGGCACGACAAAATCCACGTGCTACTCGGTACATAATATCCGTCAAATGCTAATTAGGATGTTCAAGAGATTGTATTTATATATCGTAACGTAAAATTACAGTTTCTAAATCAAGTAGGAAATCATGAGAAAGATGAGCTTATTTTAGATCATTTAGGTGAAGAAAAATAACATTTTCAAATAAAATACACCATCAAATAAGCTACTGAATCTAATATAGAATTCATTAAATTAAAACATAATAACAATTTCTTTTTAAGTAAAGTAAAAACATCAGACAGGGTAAGGAGATTAAGTTGAGAAATCAATTAAAGTAAAATATGACAACTATTAGAAATGGTAAAGTACCGAATAAGACGGCGAGTTTTTAACTTAAAAGTCACATAGGGTAAGCATGTTATTAATTCTTTTATTTAAAATTTCACTATATTACTAACAACTCAGCAGTATATGAGGCAATGACTACGCGTAGTAAATTCATCTTGAAAATTAATTCACCAAAATAATAGTATTAGGAAAGGAATTCGGGAAATAACGGCAAGGAAATAAATCAGTGACAATTACTCAATCCTCAGAAACCAGTGAAAAATTCGGAAATACCAAATTCTTAGAGTCTCGTACGAAAGAACTGAAGCAAATACAGTACAACAGGGAATACAAAACACATAAATTGTTGCGGCGCGCAACCCGATCCTAACGTACAATACTATCCACCCTTATTCCACCATGTGAATATTAATAGTAATAAATAAATATATGTTGCAGCGTGCAACCCGATCCCACCATATAATATCAATATCATAACTCACCCTTATTTCACCATATCAATTCACCCTTATTTCACATGTTGCATCGTGCAATCCTATCCCACTGTATCAGTATCATAATAACAAGCAAAATATGTTGCGGCGCGCAACCCGTTCCCACCATATAATATCAATATCATAATTCACCCTTATTTCACCATAACAACTCACCTTTATTTCACTTGTTGCGGCGTGCAACCCAATCCCATCCTACAATAATTGAAATCAACATCAACAGTTTAATAACTCAATTTACAAGAATTTATACAATCAAGGGTATGAGTACACGGCAACAAAGGAACCATGTAAAATCAAAGGAATACAACAAACTTTTCAAAAATGACAGAACAAGTAAGGCACGCGATAACTAAGTATGCAATCATAACAATTAGGACATGTAGCAGATAAGCACAGAGCCATAGAAGAATTCAACAATTAAGAGGTAACAAGACAATAAGGAAGGAAATAACTTCAACTAAGGCATATAAGGGCCAAATAGCGAGTAAGAGGCACACCAAGTGCTAACAACATCACATAGAGCATGTAAGAGTAGACTAACAACGAGATATCACATGTTATGACAATTTAATCAAAGGCATGAGAAGAGGCTAGAAAACCTAAATCTGTCAATACCACATATAAATTGTGTACCCACTCATCACTTTGTGTACACGGATTCCACATAACAAGATAGCACAATTAAATAAATTCCTAAGGGGTAGTTTTTCCCACACAAAGTTAGACAAGACACTTACCTCAATTAGGCCAAATCAATACGCAAATTAGCTTTTCCCTTACAAATCCACCTTTGTTCAGCTCAATCTAGCCAAAGACGACTTAAATACATCAAACAATGCAAGAGAAAATAATTTCAATTAACAAAGCTATGATCTTAATACAATTTTCAAAAAGTCATCCCGAGGACCGCCCGGTCGAAAACCGGATCCGAGGGTAGGTCTTGACTATTGTCATGACCCAAAATCTAACTAGTCGTGATGGAACTTAACTCAACCCGCTAGGTAAGCCAACTAATAACTATCCAATTCTAATAATATTTATTAAGACAATTAAGTAAAAGAAATTATTTGAATCTTCTATATTTCCCAAGGACTGGTAGTACAAATCATGAGCTTCTAAGACTAGAATTTACAAAGCTAGTATGAAATAAATACATCATCTGTTCGAGATGTACATAAAAAGTTTTTTATAAATCTAAGGCTAACATGAAAAAGAGGAAGCTACAACCGGAACGCAGGTACGTCTTCAATTCTAGCTCGCATTGATTACAGCAACATCACCAGCCAACATCTGCACGCAAGGTGCAAAAGTGTAGTATGAGTACAACCAACCTCATGTACTCAATAAGTAACAAACCTAACCTTAGGTTGAAAGTAGTGAAAAGATGGAACAAAGGTCGGGTCCAACACCAATAGCCAACAATAGTTCATAACAACGTAAAGCAAGTAATAAAAGAAGTAACTCAGAGATAAAAAGCTCAGCTTATTCATGGTTCTCGAAAATAGTTCGGTTTTTCAAGTATATCAGTGAAAACCCAAGTCTTTTACCGAAATTGCTAAAAATATGAGTAAGTTTTACAACTCTAATTTTTCCCAAAAGCTTTCCACGATAAACGCTTCATTTTCAAATGGCATGAGGAAAATACATCGCTATGCCTATATGTCAATATGTGTGAGAAGTCATGAATGACGTGATACCGTACATTATGAGGAAAAATGCATCTATATGCATGTATGTCAAGTGTGCATGTCAAATGCGCATGTCAAATGCGATGCAACTCAGTGATGAAACCATATGCATACTCTCAAAGTATCAATTCACTCAGTCCTCCCAGTCACTCAGTCCTCCCAGTCACTCAATCCTCACAGCCACTCAGTCCTCACAGCCGCTCGGCACTCGCACTAGGTAAGTACATGCGCTAACTGGGGTGTGTACAGATTTAAGAGGGGCTCCTTCAGCCCAAGTGCTATAACAGGCCAATCATGGCATAAATTCGTAAAACATGATGCGGTGTGCAGCCCGCTCCCATCATAAATTAATAAAATGTGTTGCGGCGCAGCTCGATCCCATAAACATCCGCACCATCAGGATCTCGGCCTCACTCAATCCTCAATCTCTACAGTCTCTCAGGCGCTCAATGTCATAAAAAATCAGCCCAAAAATAATGATGTGATGTATCAACAAATGGCAATAGAGACTGAGATATGATATGCATATGACTAAGTATGTAAATGTAATGTAAGCAGGTAACTCAACAACATAAATTACCTCAGTTGGTCCCAACAGGATAAGCATGTAGTCTAGACATGGTTTCTAACATGGGTCACAGCTCAATAGCTCTAATACGTAGAGATTTCACGGTTACACATACGATCGGGTAACTACACAGTACCAAAGAAATAACGGAGTCACAATTCACATGATGCACGCCCACAGGCATGTCACCTAGCATGTGCGTCACCTCAACTCCAAACAAATAACACGTAATTCGGGGTTTCATACCCTCAGCACCAATTTTAGAAGTGTTACTTACCTCGAACAAGCCAAATCCAATACCGAGCAAGCCCAACAATGCCCCAAAAATGCCATAACGTGCATACCGACCTACGAATGGCTCGAAACTAGCCAAAAGAAACTTAAATACATCAAATAATAGCAAAGGAAACAAACCTAATCTATAAAGGTCGAATCTTTAATCAAAAGCCCAAAATCTGCCAAAAGGTCCAACACGGGCCCGCACCTCGAAACCCGACAAACTCATAAAATTCGATAACTCATTCAATTACGAGTCCAACCATACTATTTTAACTCAAATACGACTCCAAATCGATATTCAATACTAAAAAATTCGCACTATGAAGCATTAGGTAAAAAAACCCAATTTCCTCTTTAAAATTCACAATTCAATTACCAAAAATGAAGATAGATTCACGAAATATAACCAAATCCGAGTAGAGAACACTTACCCAATTGCATATGGTGACAATCGCCTAAAATATTGCCCAAATTTGAGATCCCCAAATGACAAAATGAACAAACCCTTGGTATTAAATATTTTTGCCCAGCTGTTCTGCCTCGTTTCATGTGTCAAATGATTCCAAAACTCACTTTCGATTCCTCCAATGGATTCTTTGTGAAATTTCAGTCAATATAGGCTATTTGAATCACCCAATTGGCCTGAAAATGAGGGAGATGTGATGTTTTGAAGTTTTAAATGAAGTCTTGAAATTTAAGGGATAAAAAATGACATTGTCATAATTATTTTACACCAGAAAATCAGCAATGAAAGAATTTTCGTTTTAGCATCCAAAACTCATTCGGAACTTTCCGGACACAAACCATATATGAGTTTCAATCATACAACACGGTACGAACCTTCTCACGCACTCAAAACACCGAAAAGAAGTCATCTTAACCCGATATTGACCATGGTCAAACTCCAAATCCTTAATTTAACCAGTTTCTCAACCAGTGATCCAAAACACACCCGAGCCCCTCGGGACCCCATTCAATCATACCAACAAGTCTTAAAATATGATACAAATTTATTCGAAGCTTCAAATAAAATCAAACAACATAAAAATGATGAATCGCACCTCAAATCAAAAATCAATGAACTTTTAACTTTTAACTTTCAAAACTCGCGCCGAAACATACCAAATCAACCCGGAATGAACACAAATTTTGCACACAAGTCCAAAATGACATAAAGAAGCTATTCCAATTCCCGGAACCACAATTCGAATCTGATATCCTCAAAGTCAACTCTCGATCAAACTTATAAACTTTCCAAACCTTCAAATTTTTAACTTTCGCCAATTTGTGTCGAAACCTTCTATAAACATCAAAATACAAATCTGGCATATGCCCGAGTCTAAAATCCCCATCCGAACCAAACGGAACCATTAAAACTACGTTCTGAGGTCAAATTCACAAAAGTAAAACTTGGTCAACTCTTCAAACTTAAATTTTCCTAGTTGGGAATCGTTCTTCCAAATCAATTCCGAATAACCTGAAAACCAAAACCGATGATTCACACAGGTCATAATAGATCATACGGAGCTATTCATGCCCTTAAACTATAGAGAAAAGTGCACATGGTCAAAACGACTGGTCGGGTCGTTACATTCTCCCCCACTTAAACATATGTTCGTCCTCAAAACGTGCCAAGAGTCGTTCCAAAGCCATCAAATCTCCGTGTAACCTTACCATGCACATACCCGGGGGTGATCGCACGTCACCCTAATCCATATAATCACGACGACTCAGCCTAATTGAATATCCTTAATTCAACCTTAGCCCATAAACCTTGGAATCCAATTTTCTAATATCCAGAATTTCATATAAGAGCTAAATCTCGCATTTATACACTGTATAAGTCTAAATAAACTGCATCGAGCCTTAACCGTAACCCAAGACATAATAGCATTGTATACAACATAACTCAAATACTCATAGCAATAATTTCTATTCATCGTAGCTGCTTAAAACTAAACCGGTACTAGTAATAAACCTCATATCAAACAAAACCTCGTTCTAAAACCTTCGTACACTCGTAACCACTTATCAAACCAACAAGTCATGGAACTCTCCCTCCTTCAACAAGAACTTTAGCCAATTTATAAGCCGACTTCCAATATTATCCTCCATACATGCTAAAATCAAATCCGATAGTATCCATTCTAGGTCCAATGACCTCATCTCATCCAACACAACCACTCTAGTGACATGCCACGTCAATACAATCTAAAGCTGCAAGCCGTGCAATCCGTGCACCAATAAGCAACAACCCAAATGTACTCAATCATGGAAAATGACTCAAACGAGAACCATCCCACAAGTTTAACAAATACCACCACAACCGAAATGCTACGAACCCATCATACCTAGTAGAACCAAGACACACGAATCTAACACAAAGGATCATATCTTAACATAAACCCGATGCAATGTGTGACCCCATCCAAACAGATGTCCATATGAAATACCTCAGCCACCATGCTTAAAATCAATAACCACACACGATTCGACATCAAGTACCCAAACTACATGACCATAATCACGGAGAGACAAATAACACAATACCACAATCCAAAAAGAACATAACCAATGTGCAATCAATCATTCGAAACCCTAATACCCATCCCTCTCAAATTCCTCTATAAGACCCAAATAGAACTGCACCATGTGTGCATATAAATAACGAATCACAACCCCTGGTGGCATAAAATAATAACTCGTAGAACATATCAGGTCAACCACAAATAGATAAATAACCCTCCAACATTCCACAATGACTGAATCATAACACATGCTATCATCTGTCTGGCTTTGGCCACAACTTCATAGTCCACAACCATGAAACAATCTGCTACTAAGAACTCCCAGCCTCCAATTCCATAGAACACGTGAATCACCATATTTGATCCCGACTCCACCGCCTGAATGTCAAACACATCTCTCATAATGATCATCCCACGAGGAATACTTCTATAATTCTTCTGTGCCACATAGCAAAATCTAAATATCAGCAGTCGATCAACCAGGCGAGCACTGCAATACCAATGGGCATCTGTAAGTCAAAACACAATGCGCTTTCTGAAATGTGCACCCTTCTCAGGCAATACCAAGTAGTAATAGTATTCATCTAGACATCTGAAACCATCCATGTTGCCTAAGAATTCATGAACTTCCCTTCAAAACTGAACTGTGACCTCGCACATACAAATCTCAATACTACACAACACACCGCATCTATCATCCCATCATATGAAAAGGTACGAGAATCTCATAATCAAATTTTATCACAAGCAAACTACATACTCAATTAGCCAGGATCCTTCCGTTTGATATCATCCAGGAGAAAATCCCAATACGCAACATGTTCCTCACGCCAATAGGAAATATCCACCTCGACCCGTGATAGAAATCATCGAGAACTCTTCTAATTTTCACATAATTAGGCCAACAGAACTGAATCTCTCTAACTCAACCAAGTCACGCAAGTCGCCAAACCCAAGATTATTACCACAAAACACCTGTAGAGACTCACCACATCATGTGTACCCAAAGAATCGATTATATCCATTATTGTGTTGAGCTGTCCTATTTCTCCGAGTTCCTTTCAAATTACCCTCAAGTTGACACTTCTCTTTGCCAGTAGACTATGACCCTTAACCCAATGCTCACCACTGTAGATCCTAACATAAAACCACACTGCCCTAAGGCCCATAAGCCGTTGTATTTCCTCTTAAGCACCCCAAAAGCTCCACAATCGAGAAATCCACTCTGAAGATACCTTCTATGAATCTAAAGTCATTTCCTTCACCTTTCTAATACTGAAATGCAGAATCCATAATGATATAGAAATACCACGAGTCTCGACACCATCCAATGCAAATCTCAAATTCTAGCCATATACTAATCCGAAATTCTCAATTGCTACATATGAATCTTGAATCCATTAGAAACATTATCGAGAGACATCCACTCTGCTCAAATCTCAATTGCACTGCCCCAAATGGGCCAAACGACTTGTGCCTCATTAGCATGACGACTCTCAAAGAAGTAATCCCACCTTAACGCAACCAAGCAAATTCCTACTCCATTCACACTACATCCTTCACCAATAACCACTCAATCATTCCATGATTCCCATATACCCATAGAGTGTACTACAACCCGTATCCATAAATTCCCTTACTCGAGTCATCCTCAATCTCAACCTCTGCAAGTCAAAACTGATTCACAAGTATACCTCAAATCGAAACAACTACAACACATAATCGTGCAATCAACTCGTCGATAGCAGGCTACCCCACTGGGCTCAAATCCATGGAATAAAATATCTGATAACTTATATTAACCATACCACATTATTGCCATAATACATAGTGAGATTCAACTAAATCCTTCATAAGCTCATGTGACACAAATCATCTAACACCTCAAATCATCTACAAATATCGCATTCATACTCGTGATGGTCAGGTCAACTATTACAACTGATCCAAACTCAAATCGCACAGGTATAACCCACAGGTAGAAAAGAAAGCCTCCACACAACATCATAAAATTAAACATCCATAGATTACCTCGCAGGTTATAACCCACCTGCTTAGCCTCAAACTGACATCTCTTTATACCATTTCACAGCCACAACTACTACGCAATCACTTAATCTTCCTGAGTTTGAACCCATCAACAAGACATGAAAATCTACTTTGTTCGACAATTATACAATCATGAAAAATCTTCCAATACACTCACAATTTGAGATCACACGTCAGATCAAGATAGAAATCAAGCACCCAATAGTCCTTTCTACATATCAAGCAAACTCTTCTCGTCACATTCAAACCATCTAAACACATCTCGCAGTCACATCATATTCATCATGTAGCTAACCAACCACCCACCGAGCCACGAATTCCACTCATAGGGACACTACCGGACATATAAGTCCAAAAAAATGTACTCATACAACTAAAATTCCCATGCTAAAGCTACAGTCAAAACCTGGCCTCAAGTCCTCAAGACTGGCCCACCATCAGCACACAGAAATTCCGTCTCGTACCTCATCCATGGAATCACAAGCCGTTGATGCACATCTGATACCGAGCACTCACATGCGCATACGAATGCGTGGAAGGAATTCAAACAGTTACACTTCAAGCTGAATCAATGTCGCACGATAAGGAAAGAAAGATGGGAAATGCATCCTAAATGCCCTGTAGCTTCTTGAAGATAGGTATGGACGTCATCATACCGATTCGAAAGACTCTACTAGACACTTGCTCATGACTTGTAAAACCTATGAACCTAGAGCTCTGATACCGACTTGTCACGACCCAAAACCCAACTAGTCGTGATGGCACCTAACCCAACCTTCTAGGTAAGGCAACTAATAACTGTCCAACTCTAATAATATTTATTAAGACAATTAAGTAAAATAAATTATCTGAATCTTATACATTTCCCAAGGATTGGTAGTACAAATCATGAGCTTCTAAGATTAGAATTTAGAAAGCTGGTATGAAATAAATACATCATCTGTTCAAAATGTACATAAACAAATATTTATAAATCTAAGGCTACCATGAACAAGAGGCATCTACAACCGGAATGCAGGTACGTCATCATTTCTGACTCCCATCGATCACAACAACATCAGTAGCCAACATCTGCACACACGGTGCAGAAGTGTAGTATGAACACAACCGACATCATGTACTTAATAAGTAACAAACCTAACCTTAGGTTGAAAGTACTGACGAGCCGGAAAAAAGTTCAGGTCCAACACCAATAGCCAACAACAGTTCATAATAACGTAAAGCAAGTAATAAAAGAACTAACTCTGAGATAAAAAAAGCTCAGCTTATTCATAGTTCCCGAAAATAGTTTCGCTTTTCAAGTATATCCGTGAAAACCCAAGTCTTTTACCGAAGTTGCAAAAAATATAAGTTTGAAAACTGTAATTTTTTCCAAAAGATTTCCACAGTAAATGCTTCATTTTCAAATGGCATGAGGAAAATACATCTTTATTCATATATCTCAATATGTGTGAGAAGTCATGGATGACGTGATACCATACAGCATGAGGAAAAATGCATCTCTATGCATGTATGTCAAGTGTGCATGTCAAATGTGATGCAAACTCAATGATAAAACCATATGCACACTCTCAGAGTATTAATTCACTTAGTCCTCCCAGTCACTCAGTCCTCACAGCCACTCAGCCCTCACAGTCGCTCAGTCCTCCCAATCACTCGGCACTCGCACTCAGTAGGTGCCTGCGCTCATTGGAGGTGTCTACAGACTCCAGAGGGGCTCCTTCGGCCCAAGTGCTATAACAAGCCAATAATGGCATAAATCAGTAAAACATGTTGCGGCGTGCATCCCGCTCCCATCATAAATTAATAAAACATGTTGCGGCGCGCATCTCGATCCCATATACATCCTCACCATCAGGCCCTCGGCCTCACTCACTCATCAATCTCTCCAGTCTCTCAGGTTCTCAATGTCATGAAAAATCAGCCCAAAAATAATGATGTGATGTATCAACAAATGGCAATAGAGACTGAGATATGATATGCATATGAATGTGTATGACTAAGTATGTAAATGCAATGTAAGTAGGTAACTTAATAGCATAAATAACCTCAGTAGGTCCCAATAGGATAATCATGTAGTCTAGACATAGTTTCTAATATGGGTCACAACTCAATAGCTCTAATACGTAGAGATTTCACGGTTACAGATACGATCAGGTATCGTAAATAACCACACGCTCGTTACCTAGCATGTGCGTCACCTCAACTCGAAACACATAGCACGCAATTCGGGGTTTCATACCCTCAGCACCAATTTTAGAAGTGTTACTTACCTCGAACAAGCAAAATCTGATACCGAGCAAGTCCAATGATGCCCCAAAAATGCCATCACGTGCGTACTGACCTCTGAATGGATCGAAACTAGCTAAAAGCAACTCAAATACATCAAATAATGGCAAAGGAAACATCCCAATCTATAAAGGTCGAATATTTAATCAAAAGCCCAAAATCTGTCAAAAATTCCAACAAGGGCTCGTACCTCGGAACCCGACAAAACTCATAAAATCCGACAACTCATTCAATTACGAGTCCAACCATACTATTTTCACTCAAATACAACTCCAAATCGATGTTCAAAACTCAACAATTTGCATTATGAAGCTTAGGCAAAAACCTCCAATTCTTCTTTAAAATTCACAATTCAATTACCAAAAATGAAGATAGATTCACGAAATATAACCAAAGCCGAGTAGAGAACACTTACCCAAATTCATATAATGAAAATCGCCTAAAATATTACCCAAATTCGAGCTCCCCAAATGACCAAATGAACAAACCCTTAGCATTAAATATTTTTATGCAGCTTTTTTGCCTTGTTTCGTGTGCTAAATTATCCCGAAACTCACTTTTGATTCCTCCAATGGATTTCTTGTGACATTTCTATCAAGATAGGATTTTGAATCACCTAATTTGGCCTTTAAATGAAGAAGATATATTGTTTTGAAGTTTTAAATGAACTCTTGAAATTTAAGAGATTAAAAAATGACATTTTCGTAATTATTTTACACCAGAAAATCAGCAACGAAAGAATTTTCGTTTTATCACCCAAAACTCATTCGGAACCTCCTCGACACAAATCATATATGCGTTTCAATCATAAAATATGCTACGAACCTGCTCGCGGCACTCAAACCCCGAAAACGGTCATCTTGACCCGATATTGACCATGGTCAAACTCCAAATTCTTAATTTAACTAGTTTCTCAACCAATGATCCAAACCACACCCGAGCCCCTCGGGACCCCATTCAATCATACCAACAGGTACTAAAATACGATACGAACTTATTCGAAGCTTCAAAACACATCAAACAACATAAAAATGATGAATCGCACCTCAAACAAAAATCAATGGACTTTGAACTTTTAACTTTCAAAACTCGCGCTAAAACATACCAATCAAACCCGGAATGAACACAAATTTTGCACACAAGTCCAAAATAACATAACAAAGCTATTCCAATTCCCGAAACCACAATTCGAATCTGATATCCTCAAAGTCAACTCTTAGTCAAACTTATGAACTTTCCAAACCTTCAAATTATTAACTTTCGCAATTTTTGCCGAAACCTTCTAGAAACATCCAAATGCAAATCCGGGCATACGCCCGAGTCTAAAATTACCATCCAAACCTAACGGAACCATCAAAACTACGTTTCGAGGTCAAATTCAAAAAAGTCAAACTTGGTCAACTCTTCAAACTTAAAGCTTCCTAGGTTGGAATCGTTCTTCCAAATCAATTCCGAATAACCTGAAAACCAAAACCGACGATCACACAAGTCATAAAACAACATAAAGAGCTACTCATGCCCTCAAACTACAGAGCGAAGTAAAAAAGCTGAAAAGCGAACGATCGAGTCATTACAACTACCCATGACCCCACGAGTCCATATACGTGTTTTATTTCTAACCCGGGTCCAATTCGACTCTCAAATCCAAAATTTTTATTTTATAAAACTTTGACAAAATGGTTTTAACAAAATCCCCAAATTTTCCCTTGGATTCTCATGAATTTGATGTTAAAATTAATGTATAATCATAAAATCTAATTGAAAATTGATTAGAGGTACTTACCCAATGATTTGGTATGAGAATACTTCCATAAAATCGCCCCATCGAGGCTAGGGTTCAAAATATAACAAAATGAAGCTAAATCTCGGAATACCCAGCTATAAGTTGGTTGCAAATGTCGAATTTGTGACATGGGATTCGCAAATGCGACTTTCGCCAAATGCGGACAAAAAATCGCAAAAGCGACCCCGGACAGACCATACGAAGATGGAATTTGCGATCAAACCTTAACAAATGTGAAGCAACAGTAGCCGCAAAAGCGACGTTGTCTTCGCAAAAGTGGACAACCTAGAGTCACAAATGCGTCTCCAGTATCGATTTACGATTAAAGCCAATCCTCCCATGTTTCGCAAATGCGAGAAAATACCCGCAAATGTAGGGGTCGCATTTGTGACCTTCTCATCACAATTGTGATGACACTAGTCCCAGCACACAATTCATAACAAAACACTCCGGAGTTAATCCGAAACTCACCCGAGCCCCCGAGGCTCCAAACCAAATACCAACACAAGTCCAAAAATAAACTCGCTCGCGCGATCAAAACACACAAATAACCTCTAGAATCACGAATCGGATACCAAAACACATGAAAATCACAATAAACTTCAAGAACTTCTAGAATCGCAACCAAGCGTCCGAACCATATCAAATTAACTCCAAATGACACCAAATTTTGCAGGAAAGTTCCAAATGACTAAACGGACCTATTCCAATTTTCAAAATCAAAATCCGAACCCGATAGACTTAAATTCAATCTATGGTCAAACCTAGGAAAATTCGAAACCTTTAAATTGCCAACTTCTGCCAAATTACGCCGAAAACTTTTAGAGACATCCAAATGAAATTTCGGGCATATGCCCAAGTCCAAAATCACCATTCAGACCTACCGGAACCGTCGAAACTCCGATCTGAGGTCAAATACTCAAAAGTTAAACCTTGGTCAACTCTTTCAACTTCGAGCTTCTCAATGAGAGTTACTCATAAAATCCTTTACCAAACTCCACAAAAACCCGAAACGATGATGCACGCAAGTCATAATACACCGTGTGGAGCTACTCATAACTTCAAACTGCCAAATCGGATGTAATTGCTCAAAACGACCAGTCGGGTCGTTACAATAATAGCCAATATTTTACTGCAACACGGAAATATCCAGTATAATACATTGGAGATTAGTGCACCTGTGTATGAACTTCCAGCATATTATGGTGGAACTCCAGCATACGGAAAAGTCCAGCATAATATGTTGGAGATTGGAGCACCTGTGTATGAACTTCCACCATATTATGATGGAACTCCAGTATATTATACTGAAACTCCAGTATATTATACTGGAAGTTCACATGTAAAAAATTCGATATCAGTACATTACGCTTGAATATTTTTTGGTTTTTGAATAGTGTTTTGTTCAGATTTATCTTTTCATGAAAAGTGGCTAAATAGTGATTACTTGTGAAACTGTGACTATTGTTCAATTACGACTTATAAATCTAGCTATTTTTTGAATTTCACCCTTTATTACTTGGCAGTGAGCCTGGTTTGTTGATTGAGTTTTATAGCATTTGGCCAACTGGCTATGTCAACATTGGGCCTGCAGAATTTCAGCTTATTTGGCCTATATATACTAAGACCGCGTTTCTATTTTTGTTCTTGATTTGAGTTTTTTGTCACAATTTCCAGGAGATTAAAAAAACCAAAAGCGTAAGAATTTCTCATGTCAATTTATTTTCCCAAAAAAAGGACGCTCAAACTTGATTCTTATTTAATAAAGAGGACTAAAGAATTCCATAAAAAGAATTAGACACATCATGTAAAAAATAAATACTACCAAAGAACTAACCATAAAAGGAAATATCATCTTTAACACTAAGATTGAAGTTAAAATTGATTCGAAAAAGGGTCAAATGTATTCTTGTACTATCTGAAATAGTTTAAATATAATCTCCGCGTATTCATCCAATTATGTCCATACCGGTAACTTTGACAGAGATATACCCATAATTTAAACGGAATGACACATGGAAGCTTAGGAACAAAATAATTCACCACCAATTTTATTACCTGTATCCAATTAAACCCACCCCTAATTCTTTATAGAAATTTTACCTCCTATAGCAAAGCTTTACACTCTATTTATTATAAATAAAAACCCTTTTAATATATTATTTTAATAGCTAACTTTTAGTTTTTATAGCAAAATATGTATTTATAGTCACTTCCTACCATTAAGCCATTAAACACGCTGTCTAATATTTTTCTCTCTCATCCTTTATATAAAACTACCTCCTTATTAGACCCTAGTGTATGTTATTTTGAAACTGATCAAACTAATTTGCTTCATTCTCGGATGGCAACTCTTGCTGATACGTTCTTGGCAGATCTAGACGAATTGTCCGATAATGTTCATGACGAAGAGAATTTGGATGTTGAACATGAAGTTGTTGGAGACTTGGCAGACACGCTAGATAAGGTTTCCAAGATGCAAAAATCACGTCGCTACATTGAACCACGATTCTTCTTTATCACGAACTCTGCAACTCCGGTGGCTGGTTGATAATTCCAACGGAAGAGTTGATTCGTTTGGGGGAACGAAGACTAGAAAGCTAAAGAGCTTTTGATTTCTACGTAGCTTGGAAGTTTTTAGAGGAATTTTCATAAATGACTATTGTTCGGTGGTTTCCTTTTCTTGTATTTAGATGTATTTATATGTATTCGATAAGGCATACACTGAAATTTGTTTTGTACAGTAATTTTTGACTGTTGTATTTGGATGTATTTATATGTATTTGAGTTCATACAACAACTTTTTTAAATACATTGTTAGTTCTAACTGTATTTATCTGTATTTTTAACCTAACTGTATCCATCTATATTTAAAACAACAATACAATGAAATACAATAAAAAACTCTCAATACAAATAGAAAATCAATTAATACAACCAATGAAATGTATTTAGATTGTAGATAGTAACTTTTAGATGTATTTAGATGTTGTTAGAGAAAAATAGCATGAAGGAAATCATACATTATAAATTCAACATTATACATGTTGTATATTTTAAAATTCTACTATGTATTTATCTTCGAGAGGCTATAAGGTGTTAGGAAATTTCTCTTTATTCATCTTCTATCGTGCACTAGATAGTATACAAAATTTCATTCTCCTATTCTCTCACAGATGGAGCGGAAGCGTACGACTAATGTTCCGGACCTGGGAGGAGCTCCCCCTGCTTCTATAGGCCGAGGCAAAGGCCGAGGGAGGGCACCGGCCCGAAGTAGGGGACGAGAGAACGTCCTAGAGTTGCCCCAGTTGCACCACCAGCATAGGACCCTATAATTGAGGAGCAAGGCGAGGTGCCCGTAGAATACCTTACCCCGGTTGATTTCATGATAGCGCCGGGCTTTCAGGAGGTCATGGGCCGTATGATGCGGTTCATGGACACTATGACCCAAGCTGGTTTATTTCCAGCGGACCCGACCACATCTCATGCGGGAGAGGGAGTACAGACCCCTACTGCCAAGGCCCCAGTACATGCAGTTATGGTTTATTAGACTCCGGATACCCTATTAGCGGACAGGGCCCAGCCAAGTTGCAGCAGTAGTACCTAAGCCCCCACCAGTTGCGGACGACGATCCGCAGAAGTTATTAGACAGATGGACTAGACTTCACGCTCCTGTCTTCGGGGGAGAGCGTCATAAGGATGCTCATGATTTCATTGATAGGTGGAGGGACAAACGGCACAACATGAGGATATTGGAGTCCTATGGGGTTGACTTCACCACTTCAGTTGGAGGGCAGGGCCCGTAGGTGGTGGCAGTCTTATGTTCTTGGTAGACCAGCGAGGTCTCCCCCTATCACTTGGGAGCAGTTCACACAGCTTTTTCTGGAGAGGTATATTCCACCCTCCCAGATGGAAGAGCTGCGGTACCACTTAGAGCAGCTTCAGCAGGGTCATATGTCAGTGACCGACTACGAGGCGAGGTTTTCTGAGTTGTCTCGTCATGCACTTATGATACTCCACTGACGCATAGAGAGTGCAGAGGTTTGTAGCAGGGTTACACTCTGGTATTAGGGATAACATAGCCCGAGAGGTGGATATGGGGACTCTTTATCAGCTAGTAGTGGAGATAGCTCGCAGGATTGAGGGTTATCGTCTGAGGAGTAGAGAGCAGGGGTAGCAGGATAAGAGAACTCGATTTTATAGAGATTTTAGAGGTGCTACGGTTAGGGGAGGAGGTCAATTTGGGAGGGGCCAGCGCAGCAGGCCCCCATATTCAGCACCACCACCACCTCCTCGAGGTGCTCCAGTGATGCCTTATTTCAGTGCGATGCTGGAGAGTTCTTATCGCCCATCAGCTATTCAGGGTTCCTCCGGCGGGTATTCTGTTCATCAGGGTTCTTCTTGCGCCTATTTGAGTGCCATGCCAGAGAGTTCATACCGTCCACCAGGGCCAGTCTTCAGGGCATCAGTCTATGGTGCAGAGAGGTTGTTACGAGTGCAGGGAACCAGGCCACACGAGGAGTACTTGCCCCAGGCTCCGAGGCAAGGCAGTACAGCAGAGCTCTCAGCCTATGATTACAGAACTTGCAGTCCGGCCACCCAGGGGCGGAGGACAGGTGGGTAGGGGTCGTCGTAGAGGTGGAGGCCAGGCAGAGGGAGCTCAGCCAGCTTCTATTCAGTCAGGTGGAGGCCAGCCAGCGCTCCAGCCAAATTCTATGTTTTCCCGGCCACACCAGATGCATTAGCCTCAGACGCCGTTATCACAGGTATTATCTCCATCTGCGGTAGGGATGCTTCAGTATTATTTGATCCAGGGTCTACCTATTCATATGTATCATATATGTTTGCTCATTTCCTGGATATTCCTCGTGAGTCTTTGGGTACTCTTGTTTATGTGTCCACACTTGTAGGCGATTCTGTGGTTGTGGACTGGATCTATCGGTCCTGTGTGGTCACATTCTGTGGGTTCGAGACCAGAGCAGACCTCTTGTTACTTGATATGACCGACTTTTAGGTCATCCTGGGCATGGACTGGTTATCTCCTTATCACGCCATCCTAGATTGCCATGCTAAGACTGTTACATTAGCCATGACTGAGTTGCCGAGATTGGAGTGGAGAGGTTCCTCAGTTAGTGCAGCTAGTCTTATTTCTTTTCTGAAGGATCGATGTATAGTCGAGAAGGGTTGTCTGGCTTATCTCGCTAATGTGCGGGACACCACGGCAGAGTCTCCGACGATCGATTCAGTGCCAGTAGTCCGGAATTTCGTCGATATGTTTCCTTCTGACCTCCCAGGCATGCCGCCAGAGCGTGATATTGATTTCTGTATTGACTTTTCTCCAGGCACCCAACCTATATCCATTCCACCGTACCGTCTGGATCCGGAAGAATTGAAAAATTTGAAAGAACAGCCTGAGGAGTTGCTAACTAAGGGGTTTATCAGACCGAGTGTATCGCCTTAGGGTGCTCCAGTGTTATTTGTGAAGAAGAAGGATGGGACTATGCGGATATGTATTGACTACCGCCAGTTGAACAACGTTACCATCAAGAACAAGTACCCGTTTCCGCGCATCGATGATTTGTTTGACCAGTTGCAGGGTGCTATGGTGTTTTCTAAGATCGACCTGAGATCGGGGTATCATCAGTTGAGGATTCGGGACTCAGATGTTCCGAAGACTGCCTTCCGTATTAGATATGGTCATTATGAGTTCCTGGTGATGTCCTTTGGCTTGACTAATGCCCCAGCAGCGTTTATGGATTTGGCGAACAGGGTGTTCATACCTTATATTGATTCCTTTGTCATTGTCTTCATTGATGACATCTTGATCTACTCACGTAGCCTGAGGGAGCACGAGAAGCATTTGAGAGTAGTGCTTCAGACCTTGCAGGAACAAATGTTATATGCTAAGTTCTCCAAGTGTGAGTTTTGGTTAGATTTTATGGCATTCTTGGGGCATGTGGTATCCGGAGAGGGTATCTGTAAAGACCCTACTGGTCGTTTTAAGAATTTAAGTCTGTTCGGTGGAATAAGGTCTTGAATAGCTTCACATTGTGTATATCAATCTGCGTGCATGGTTGGATTCGGTTACCGGACGATTCGGAGTCGAATTGGAAGAAGGATTTTAGTTTCGGAAGCTTAAGCGGTGGAATTTGACCGGAATTTGACTTTTTATGTAAACGGATCCGGAATAAGTTTTGGATAATATCAACAGCTTCGTATGGTGATATTGATCTTAGGCGTGCATCCGGATTTGGACTTGGAGGTCTGTGGAGTAATTTGAGGCAATTTTGCAAAAGTTAGAACATTTGAAGTTTGAAAAATGGAGAAGATTGACCAATAGTTGACTTTGGTGATACCGGGGTTGAAATATGATTCCGAGAGTCGGAACATCTCCGTTAAGTCAATTGGAACTTGCCTTCAAAATTTGACATCATTGCGGGTTGGTTTGATAGGTTTTGGCACGAGTTTTAGAGTTGGAAGATTTGAAAGTTCATAAGCTCGATTCATGGTGCGATTTATAGTTTCCTCTTTGTTTGATGTGGTTTGAGGCCTCGAGTGGGTCCGCGTTAGGTTATTGAACTTACTGGTATGTTCGGACGGGGTCCCGATAGGCTCGGGTGAATTTCATATAGGTTTGAGTTGTGTTGCGCTCATTTTTTATGTTTAGACGTCGTTTCTTCAAGCATAAATGGTACCATATTAATAAAATGAGCTCCAATTTCTGTTTTTATTGAAGCATAAGATCCGTATTGTAATTACGGAGCTATATCAAAAAGAATCGTCGAATTTGGACATCGTGTGAGGAAGTTATGCTCATTTTAGTGTCGGAAAAGAGAGTTGGTGCTGGTGTTTCGCATATGCGAAGTTGGATGCGCATCTGCGGAGTCGCGGGTGCGAAAAATTGTCCACAAAATCGGAAATGGCAGCTGGAAATGCGCAGGTGCGGTCATTTTTGTCGCAAATGAGAAAATCCCTGAGTATAAAAAAATCAGATCACGTCATTTTAGTATTTTGAGCATATCTTGATTTTCATGGCGTTCTTCTAGTCTTTTGATGGGGGTCAGTATCTAAGTATAATTTTTGTATTTTAATATTATTACAGAAGTTCATTTTTTTGAATTAATCCATGTTTTGATTGGAGAATTGTGGGTTTTTATCAAAAACTTTTCTAAAGAGAAAATTGGGTTTGAACATCGATTTAGTATCGGAATTTGATGAAAATTAGTATGGTTGGACTCGTAATTGAATGGGTGTTCGGATTTTATAAATTTTTTCGAGTTCCGAGTTGCGGGCCCGGGGTCGACTTTTCTGTCGATTTTCTAGATTTTTGTAAAAATTTAGACTTTATGATCCGGAATAGTTCCTTATGAGTTTTAGTTGTGTTTTGAAGTTATATTGATTAGTTTTAAGCCGTTCGGAGGCCTTTTTACCCGAGAAGTCCATTTTAGAGTACCGGATTGTTGTCTTTGAGGTAAGTATCTTGTCTAACCCAATGTGGGGAATCACCCCTTAGGATTTGAGTCTTCTATGTTAATTGTAGCCCGTGTACGCGAGGCGACGAGTGCGTGCTCGGACATATTTGTAGAAGGTTGGCCTTTTAGGGTTCTTAGGTCCTTGTATTCACCTTGTATGAACTTGTTCTTGATACGCTTGAGTTCTAAATTGCTAGTTTAACTCCTACATGCTTTGATTAGAGCTAACTGCTTTAGGATTCACCCTTACCGCCTACTTGACCATGATTTGACTTAACCAAAGGTTTTACTTCCTTTATCGTCATGCTATATTTTAATAAACTTCCTATAATTAATTGAATTGCTGAATATCTCTCATAATTGCCCAACCTCATAAGGGATTTAGATAACTTATATCTTAGTCGACTTGTCCTTACTTGGAATTATTTAACTTGTGTTGGCTTCTTATTGTTGACTTGAATTTTGTGGATTTGTTGCCTTGTCTTTTTCCCTAGTCAAGTTGTTCTCTTTACACTTAGCATTCTTTACCGTGATTATTCCTTGTGAAAGATGTTCTACTGTTTCTTTGTGAATTTAAGTTCTTGTATTGATTTATTCGTCGTACCTTGTATTATTGTCATGGTTGCTTTGTATTTGATGTGGTGATGTACGACCGTGTTATAATTTTTGTCTTTGTTTGTTGCACTGCATATTTAAATTGGGACTACGGATGTATTCCGGGAGATCCCCCTGTAATGCATATTTAAATTGGGACTACGGACGTATTCCGGGAGATCCCCCTGTACTGCATATTTAAATTGGGACTATTGACGTACTCCGGGAGATCCCCATGTACTACATATTTACTTTGAGACTACGGACGTATTCCGGGAGATCCCCCTGTACTGCATATTTAAATTGGGACTATTGACGTACTCCGGGAGATCCCCATGTACTGCATATTTACTTTGAGACTACGGACGTATTCCGGGAGATCCCCCAGCACTGCATATTGTTTTGGGACTACGGACGTATTCCGGGAGATCCTCTATATTGTGTGATAAATTCGGAACTACGAGACGGGATCCCGGTAGATTTTATTAAAGAAACTATGTTTGAAGGACATTCCTTTGGAAAAGTATATTTGAAAAACATTTATCTTGAATAAAACTATGTTTCAAGGACATTCCTTTGGAAAAGTATATTTGAAAAGCGTTTATGTTAAAGAAAACTATGTTTGAAGGACATTTTCTTTGGAAAAGTATATTGAAAAGTATATATCTTGAAGAAAACTATGTTTGAGAAACATCTCTTGGTAAATTATATTTCAAAAGAATTTTCCATTAAAAAGTATATTACCTTAAAGCTTTCGATATAAAAACTTGCGGGTGAAAGTTTACACTCGAAGATTTTGACCATTTTATTGGGATTTGTGGCTAAAGGCCTGATGTGGAGACTAATGCAGTGCTAAGTTACTACTTGCCCTTATAGTGTTGTGATTTCCGAACTTAGGTTGTGTTCCTGTCCATCCTTCGGTGTATTATTTTTGGTGATCCGTTACTGTTTACTGTTTTTCTTCCTTATTGTAGTCGTTCTGTTGTTAGTCATATCGTGTAGATAATAGATAGAGGTTATGTTTCCGTTATCTCCTATACTTATGCTTGTTCAGTTTATTAGACCTGTGGGTGTCTTGACTAGTCCTCGTTACTACTCCACTGAGGTTAGTCTTGATACTTAATGGGCACCGTTGTGGTGTGCTCATTCTACACTTCTGCACATTTTTTTGTGTATATCCAGGTATTGATCGTTAGTAGTTGTGCCGATTCTTGCTGAGGAGACTCAAGGTAAACCTGTCGTCGCGTTCGCAAGCTTCGGAGTAACCTTCCTATTATGTATTTATATTGTTTTACTTACTTCCAAAAAGTTGTATTTAGAAGTTGTAGTAAACTCTGTAGAGCTTATGACTTGTACTACCGGGTTTTGGGAATATGCTCATTGTATAAAGAATTCTTTATTTCAGAAAAATATTAGATTTTATTTATTATTGTTGTTATTCCATGAATATTAGGCTTACCTAATCCTTAGGACTAGGTGGTATCACGATACCCAACGGAGGGAAATTTGGGTCATGACAAGTTGGTATCAGAGCCCTAGGTTCATAGGTATTATGAGTCATAAGCGAGTTTAGTAGAGTCTTGTGGATCGGTACGGAGACGTCTATACTTATATTCGAGAGGCTACGAAACTATTAGGACAATTTCACTTCCTTCATTCCTATCGTACGAGTTCATTGACCTGAAGTTTGAAATTATCATTCCACTCTCTCACTGATGGTGAGAACAGGAGTTGCGGTTCCTGATGATGTTACTCCCAGAGCAGATGTCTCCAGGGTCAGAGGCAGAGGCCGACGAGGAGCATGCGCCGCAGTTAGGGCACCCACCAGAGCAGCAGTTGAGGAGCCGCCAATAATTCCAGTTGGGGGGCAAGTAGAAGAGGCGTCTGATGTTACCCCCGGACTTCATGATACTTTAGCACAATTCCTGAGCATGATTGGTACATTGAATCAGTCGGGGTTATTTCCGATTTTACCAGTTAATTCACTGACCGGGGGAGGAGCCCAGACTCCCGCTGCCCACACTCCAAAGCAGCGAGATCACGTTGGACAGGTTCCAGGTGTCATGGTGACACAGCATGTGGTTCCAGTTCAGTTTATGGCCAGAGCAGCAGCATCCGAGGAAAGGCAGCTTAGATTTTCAAGGTTCAAGGGATATAACCCTCCTACATTCAGCGGTTTGGCTTCAGAGAGTGCACAGGGTTTCTGGAGTAGTGCCATAGCATCCTCCGCGCTATGGTTATTGTTGAGACGAGTGGGGTTGCTTTTACTACCTTCTAGCTTAAGGGAGAAGCTTATCAGTGGTGGCAGGCATATGAGTTGGGTAGCCCGGTCGATGCAGCTTCATTTACACGGAATTCTTTCAGAGATGTTTTTGAGAAAGCTTGTACCTCATGGCGCGTGAAGTTTGGGCAGTTGCGTCAGGGCACTGTGTCATTATTAGAATAAGCCGTCAGATTTAGTGATTTGTCCAGACATGCACCTGCCTTGGTCGCTTCAGTGAGAGGGAGAGTCCATAGATTCATCGAAGGCTTCAGGCCTGATATTCGATTCAGCATGGCTCGAGAGTTAGAGTCATATATTTCATTTCAGTAGGTGGTAGGGATCGTTCGCCGGTTAGAGGGTATGTGGGGTCGGGAGCGAGAGGACATACGAGATCAGGAGAGAGAGTACAGGGAAGTGAGGAGGCCTCGTAGACCAGAGAGATCTGCTGGTCCTTATTTTGGAGGCAGGTACGACATGGTAGAGGTTTTGTGGGTCAGCCAGTTCAGTTTGCACTTCAGCTTCGCCCAGTGTTTCAGGTGTTCATGGGTCTCAGAGTACTTGTACGGCGCAGTTTCCACCACCACTTCAGCGGAGAGGCTGTTTTGAGTGTGGAGATATCATCCACATGGTGAGAGATTGTTCTAGGCTTTGGGCAGGTGTGTCACAGTGAGTTATTCAGGTGAGTAGAGGGCGCCCAAGAGGGGGAGGCCCGACCCGTTGATATATTTCATAAGGTAGGCTGGAGGCCGTTGTGCTAGATATAATCATACAGGTATGTTTTGATCTGTTACATAGGGGCACCATTTTCATTTCATTATAGTTCTGCTGGTTGGGACAAGTTCCTTATTTGTTTCTACATTTATGAGTGAGTGTCATGCTTTGCACTCTAATTTTCGTGTTTACTCCTGTTGGGAGATTCTATGAGTGGTAGCCCGTGTCTATCATTGTTTTTATTCATCATTGAGAGTGGTGAGTCTAGAAGTGAGTCCTTGTTGTTCATCATGGTAATCTTGATGTGATTATTCCTGAGTATTCTAGTTACGAGCTGTGATATTTTTATGCTCCAAGGGTGAGTAAAGCCAGCACGTGTTGTAATTTTGTTGAAGGAATTGATCTAGTGAAAATTTCCAGTTTGTGGGATAAATATCCTATTTGTGATTCAGAGTGGAGGGTGGGACCCTCGTGATTTCATGTGATTTGAAGTGTTTGAACTGGGCTGTGTACCGTGATAGAAGTTATATCAGGATGGGATCCTTGTGATTTTCTCATATGCTTTAGTTCTTTCCTTATTATATTGTTTTTTAGGTTAGTATTTATAGAGAGTTGTTCCTCTCGGGCTTGTGCGATAGTTTCCTTATGTGTTCCTCTTTTCATATTCAGTCATTTTCGTTCTGTGCTCCTTGAGTTTTAGCTTGCGGGGTGTGTGCCCGGTGGTGTTAGTTGTGGCTTGGTGATTCGGGTGTCAAAGTATGAGGTTCTTGTGTTTCTTGCATTATTATCAGTGTGATGGAGGTTTGAAACAGAGCTCCACAAGATATGAGGCTAATTGTCGATGTTGAGTTGATTTCGGGCAGCTATTGTGATCAAAAGTGTTAGTAAAGACCTATGTGTGGTGTGTTATGTTGTGTGGTCATACCTTGTGGGTGTAGGAATGAGTTGATGTAGCTGGTTGAGACTGATACCTGATAGGGATTTAGAATCGGGTCTTGTGGAAATGAAGAGAAGGTGAGAATTTGGGATTTGAGGCTTATCGGTGTTAGTAGAAAGGCTAAATCACAGTTGATATGGTTTCATCAGGCTTATGTAGATTGGGGTGATGTGGGATCACCCTCGAGTGTATTTTGGAAGTGTGCATTCAGTGATTTGAAGACTTCGAGGCGAATCTTTGCACGTTCGAGGAGGAACGTTTGTTTTAAGAGAGGGAGAATGCAACGACCCGACCGCTCGTTTTAAGAATTTAAGCTCCGTTCGGTGGCATAAGGTCTTGAACATCTTCACATTGTGTATATCATCTTGCGCTCATGGTTGGATTTGGTTACCGGATGATTCAGAGTCGAATTGGAAGAATGATTTTAGTTTCGGAAGCTTAAGAAGTGGAATTTGATCGGAATTTGACTTTTTATGTAAACGGCTCCGGAATAAGTTTTGGATAATGTCAACAACTTCTATGGTGATATTGAGCTTAGGCGTGTGTCCGTATTTGGACTTGGAGGTCCGTGGAGTAATTTGAGGCAATTCGGCGAAAGTTAGAACATTTGAAGTTTGAAAAATAGAGAAGATTGACCAATAGTTGACTTTGGTGATACCGGGGTCGGAATACGATTCCGAGAGTTGGAACAGCTCCGTTAAGTCAATGGGGACTTGCCTTCAAAATTTGACGTCATTCCAGGTTGGTTTGATAGGTTTCGGCACGAGTTTTAGAAGTTGGAAGATTTGAAAGTTCATAAGTTCGATTCATGGTGCGATTTGTAGTTTCGTCTTTGTTTGATGTGGTTTGAGGCCTCGAGCGGGTCCGTGTTAGGTTATTGAACTTATTGGCATGTTCAGACAGGGTCCCGAGGGGCTCAGATGAGTTTCAGATAGGTTTGGGTTGTGTTGCGCTCGTTTTTTATGTTTCGCGTCGTTTCTTCAAGCATAAATGGTACCACATTAATAAAATGAGCTCCAATTTATTTTTTGATTGAAGAATTAGATCAATATCGTAATTATGGAGCTATAGAAAAAAGAATCGTCAAATTTGGACATCGTATGAGAAAGTTATGCTCATTTTAGTGTCGGAAAAGAGAGGTGGTGTTGGTGTTTCGTAGATGCGAAGTTGGATGAGCCGCGGGTGTGAAAAAAGGTACGCAAAAGAGGAAATGGCAGCTGGAAAAGCACAGGTGCGGTCATTTTTGTCATAAATGAGAAAATCCTTGAGTATAAAAAAATCAGATCACGTCATTTTTGTATTTTGAGCATATCTTGATTTTCGCGACGTTCTTCTCGTCTTTTGATGGGGGTCAGTATCTAAGTATAATTTTTATATTTTAATATTATTACAGAAGTTCATTTTTTTGAATTAATCCATGTTTTGATTGGAGAATTATGGGTTTTTATCAAAAACTTTTCTAAAGAGAATAATTGGGTTTGAACATCGATTTGGTATCGGAATCTGATGAAATTAGTATTGTTGGACTCGTAATTGAATGGGTGTTCGGATTTTATAAATTTTTTCGGGTTCCGAGGTGCGGGCCTCGGGTCAAATTTGGGTCGATTTTCTAGATTTTGTAAAAATTGAGACTTTATGATCCGGAATAGTTCCTTATGAGTTTTACTTGTGTTTTGAAGTTATTTTGATTAGATTTAAGCCGTTCGGAGGCCTTTTTACCCGAGAAGTCCATTTTAGAGTACCGGATTGTCGTCTTTGAGGTAAAGTATCTTGCCTAACCCAATGTGGGGAATCACCCCTTAGGATTTGAGTTTTCTATGTTAATTGTAGCCCGTGTACGCGAGGCGACGAGTGCGTGCTCGGACTTATTTGTAGAAGGTTGGCCTTTTAGGGTTCTTAGGTCCTTGTATTCACCTTGTATGAACTTGTTCTTGATACTCTTGAGTTCTAAATTTCTAGTTTAACTCCTACGTGCTTTGATTAGAGATAATTTCTTTAGGATTCACCCTTACCGCCTACTTGACCCTGATTTGACTTAACCAAAGGTTATACTTCTTTTATCGTCATGCTATATTTTCATAAACTGCCAATAATTAATTGAATTGTTGAATATCTCTCATAACTGCTCAACCTCATAAGGGGTTTAGATAACTTATATCTTAGTCGAGTTGTCCTGAATTTGAATTATTTGACTTGTGTTGGCTTCTTATTGTTGACTTGAATTTTGTGGATTTGTTGCCTTGTCTTGTTTTTCCCTGGTCAAGCTGCTCTCTTTACACTTAGCATTCTTTACCGTGATTATTCCTTGTGAATGATGTTCTACTGTTTCTTTGTGAATTGAAGTTCTTGTATTAATTTATTCGTCGTACCTTGTATTATTGTCATGGTTGATTTGTATTTGATGTGGTGATATACGAGTTTTCTACCGTGCTATAATTGTGGTCTTTGTTTGTTGCACTGCATATTTAAATTGGGACTACGGACATATTCCGGGAGATCACCCTGTACTGCATATTTAAATTGGGACTGCGGACGTATTTCGGGAGATCCCCCTGTACTGCATATTTAAAATGGGACCACGGACGTATTCTGGGAGATCCCCCTGTACTGCATATTTACTTTGGGACTACGGACGTATTCCGGGAGATCCCGCAGCACTGCATATTGTTTTGGGACTACGGACATTTTTCGGGAGATCCTCTGTATTGTGTGATAAATTCGGAACTACGAGACGGGATCCCGGTAGATTTTATTAAAGAAACTATGTTTGAAGGACATTCCTTTGGAAAAGTATATTTGAAAAGCGTTTATGTTAAAGAAAACTATGTTTGAAGGACATTTCCTTTGGAAAAGTATATTGAAAAGTATATATCTTGAAGAAAACTATGTTTGAGAGACATCTCTTGGTAAATTATATGTCAAAATAATTTTTCATTAAAAAGGATATTACCTTAAAGCTTTCGATATAAAAACTTGTGGGTGAAAGTTTACACTCGAAGATTTTGACCATTTTATTGGGATTTGTGGCTAAGGCCTGATGTGAAGACTAATGCAGTGCTGAGTTACTACTTTCCCTTATTGTGTTGTGATTTCCAAACTTGGGTTGTGTTCATGTCCATCATTTGGTGTATTATTTTGGTGATCCGTTACCGTTTACTGTTTTTCTTCCTTATTGTAGTTGTTCTGTTGTTAGTCATATTGTATAGATAATAGATAGAGGTTATGTTTTCGTTATCTCCTGTACTTATGCTTGTTCAGTTTATTAGACGAGTGGATGTCTTGACTAGTCCTCGTCACTACTTCACTGAGGTTAGTCTTGATACTTACTGGCACTGCTGTGGTGTGCTCATTCTACACTTCTGCACATTTTTTTGTGCAGATCCAGGTATTGATCGTTAGTAGCTGTGCGGATTCTTTATGAGGAGACTTAAGGTAAACCTATCATCGCGTTCACAAGCTTCGGATTCACCTTCCTATTCTGTATTTATATTGTTTTACTTACTTCCAAACAGTTGTATTTAGAAGTTGTAGTAAACTCTGTAGAGCTTATGACTTGTACTACCGGGTTTTTGGGACATGCTCATTGTATAAAGAATCCTTTATTTCAGAAAAATATTAAATTTTATTTATTATTGTTGCTATTCCATGAATATTAGGCTTACCTAGTCCTTAAGACTAGGTGCCATCACGATACCCAACGGAGGGAAATTTGGGTCGTGACAGTATCAAGGTGGATCATAAAAAGATTGAGGCAGTTTAGAGTTGGCCACGTCCCACTTCAGCGACCGAGATCAGGAGTTTCTTGGGATTGGCAAGTTATTATCGTCGGTTTGCGGAGGGCTTTTCATCCATTGCATCCCTTCTAACTAGATTGACCAAGAAGGGTGCCCCGTTGCGATAGTCCGACGAGTGCGAGGCGAGCTTCCAATAGCTCAAGACAGGTTTGACTACAGCACCAGTTCTAGTGTTGTCTTCCGGTTCAGGGATATATACAGTTTATGGCGACGCTTCACGCATTGGATTAGGATGTATATTGATGCAGGAGGGGCGAGTTATTGCATATTCTTCACGTCAGCTAAAGATTCATGAGAAGAACTACCCCGTGCACGATTTGGAGTTGGCAGAAATTGTTCATGCTCTTAAGATTTGGAGGCATTACTTGTATGGAGTGTCTTGTGAGATTTATACAGACCACCGCAGCTTGCAACACATGTTCAAGCAAAGGGACCTTAATTTGAGGTAGTGTATGTGGCTTGAGTTACTGAAGGATTATGACATCATCATGCTTTATCATCCTGGCAAGGCGATTGTGGTTGCAGACGCCTTAAGCAGGAAGGCCGAGAGTATGGGTAGCTTGGCATTCATTTCAGCGGAGGAGAGGCCACTAGCCTTGGACATTTAGTCCTTGGCTAACAGACTTGTGAGGCTGGACATTTCAAAGCCCAGCCGAGTTCTTGCATGTGTTGTTGCTCAGTCTTCATTATTGGGGCAGATCAAGGCTCGGCAGCTCGATGATTCGCACTTGGCAGTTCTTAGAGAGACAGTACTAAAGGGTGGTGCCAAGGAGATTTCTATTGTCGAGGATGGTGTTCTGCGACTTCAGGTTCGCCTATGTGTTCCTAATGTTGATGGCTTGAGGGAGAGGATTCTAGATGAGGCACACAGTTCACGGTATTCTATTCATCCAGGTGCTACGAAGATGTATCGTGACCTGTGGCAGCACTGCTGGTGGCGGCGGATGAAGAGAGACATAGTGAAGTATGTGGCCAGATGTTTATATTGCCAACAGGTTAAGTATGAGAACCAGAGGCCAGGAGGCCTACTCCAGCAGATTCCAATACCTGAGTGGAAATGGGAGCGCATCACTATGGACTTTGTAGTTGGGTTGTCGCGGACCTTGAGGAAGTTTGGTGAGGTTTGGGTTATTGTAGATAGGTTGACCAAGTTAGCACACTTCATTACAGTAGCCACTACATATACTTCAGAGAGGTTGGCCCAGATCTACATTCGGGAGATAGTTCGGTTGCACGGTGTGCCCGTGTCCCATCATATCAGATAGAGCTCCTCAGTTCACCTCGCATTTCTGGAGAGCCGTACAGAGTGAGTTGCGCACCCGTGTAGATCTCAGCATAGCATTTCATCCTCAAACCGACGGGCAGTCGAAGCGGACAGTACAGATATTGGAGGAATTGCTTAGGGCATGTGTGATTTACTTTGGAGGGCAGTGGGATCAGTTCTTTCCCTTGGCCGAGTTTGCTTGCAACAACAGCTATCAGACCAGCATTGAGATGGCTCTATTTGAGGCTTTATATGGACAGCGATGTCGTTCCCCCATTGGGTGGTTTGAGCCTGGCGGCGCTAAGTTATATGGTACCGATTTGGTGAAGGATGCCCTAGAAAAGGTAAAGTTGATCCAGGAGAGGCTTCACATGGCACAGTCCAGACAGAAGAGTTACGCGGATTAGAAGGCGCGTGATGTATCATTCATGGTCGGCGAGAAGGTCTTCTTGAAAGTCTCGCTATGAAGGGTATTATGAGGTTCGGGAAGAAGGGCAAGTTGAGCCCAAGGTTTATAGGCCCATTTGAGGTGTTGGGGCGGGTTGGGGAGCTCGCTTATAAGCTTGCTCTACCTCCCAGCTTATCAGGTGTTCATCCGGTTTTTCACGTATCTATGCTTCGGAGGTACCACGCCGACTTGTCTCATGTGTTAGACTTCAGTACCATTCAGCTAGACGAGAGGTTGGGCTACGAGGAGGAACCAGTGGCTATTATTGATAGGCAGGAGCGCCAGTTAAGGTCTAAGAGGGTTTCCGCCGTGAAGGTCCAGTGGAGGGGCCAACCAGCCGAGGAGGCGACTTGGGAGTCCGAGGAGGACATGCGTAGCAGATATCCACACTTGTTCAGCACTCCAGGTATGATTCTAGACCCGTTTGAGGATGAACGTTTGTTTAAGAGGTGCAGAATGTAACGACCCGACCGGTCGTTTTTCTTCCTAGAACCCCGTACCCCTAAATAAGACTTCATGTATTTTCTTTTATTGATTTATGACTTGCGGGGATGGTTGGTTCGGGATTTGGAAGATTTTGGGGTTGAAATTGGAACACTTGGTTCCTTAAGGTTGGCCTAAAAGGCCAAGTTTGACTCTGGTCCACATTTTGAGTAAATGATGTCGGAATCGGTATTTGAAGGTTCCAATAGGTTCTTATGTCGATTTAGGACTTGGGCGTATGTTCGGAAGGGGTTTTGGATGATCCGGGAGCGTTTCGGCGCCAAATAGTGAAAATATGATTCTTGAAGTTTTAGAAGTTCTATAAATGTGGTTTGGGATGTGCTTTGGTGTTATCGAGATCCAAACGGAATTCCGAGACCAAGAATAGTTCTGTAATGTCATTTAGGACTTGCACGAAAAATTTGGTAGCATTCCAGGTAGTATAAGTATGTTTCAGCATGTTTGAAGTAAATTGAAGAACTCAAAGTTCATAAGTTTGATTTAATTGGTTTTAGGGTGTGATTCTTAGTTTTAATGTTGTTTCGGGCGTTCCGAAGGTTTGAGCGAGAAAGTATTATGATTTAGAACTTGTTGGTATGTTTGGACGGGGCCTCGGGGGGCCCTAGATGCCATTCGGATGTCGCGCGAGTCGAGTCCAAGCTCAAAATGAGCTGCTGGCACCAGTTTTGGTGCGACCACACCTGCGATTGGGCAGCCGCAGGTCCGAGCTCGCAGGTGCAGGCGAGGTTGCGCAGATGCGGCCCAGCGGAGCCTAGGTTCTGCAGATGCGGTCCTTTTCCGCAGATACGGGACCGCAGGTGCATTAACCTGTCCGCAGGTGCGGCCCTATCCAGTCCTCCCTCTTTTTCGCAAATGCGGACGATGGTCCGTAGAAGCGAGACCGCAGGTGCGGTCCACGCACCTTAGATGCGAAAATCACTTAAGCAGTGGCCTTCATTTAATACGGGAGTTTGCCATTTTTGACTCACTTCGCTCAACACTTGAGCGATTTGGGAGTTAAAGGGGATATTTCCACCTAGCTTTGTGAGGTAAGTAATTCCTACATCATATGAGTTAAATATATAGTTTATGGGTAGATTTCAACATGTAAATTAGTGAAAATTATGGGTTTAGAGTAAAACCTGAGGTTTTCATAAAAAAAAGATTTAACCACGAAATTAGTTATGGAATCTAGTACAAATCATATATTATTGATCCTAAGGCTATGGGTAACAACTTTCTTTAAGAATTTCCGGAATCCGAGCACGTGGGCCCGGGGGTGAATTTCGGGAATCTTGTATTTGGGGTTGGATAACCACTTTAAAAGCTAGAAAATGAACTTGTGAGCCTATAATGATGGATTTTTATGTTATTTGAATAATTTCGGATTGTGCGGCTTCGGTTTGAGAGTTTGAGGACATTCTTGAGTTGGAAGTAGGCCCGAAAACGAGGTAAGTCTCTTTTCTAACCTTGTGAGAGGGAATTGTCCCCACAGATGAAGTAATTAATTATGTGCTATTATTTGTGGGGGCTACGTACGCACGAGGTGACGAGAGTCCGTGCGTAGCTACTACCATGCTTAAGTCTGGGTAGCTTAGGACCCAAAAGCATGTTTACGTGTTATACATGAAACATTATGGTAAATTTAACTCGCTTAGATCATGTCAAATTAGTAAATGAATTCTAATAGATTGAACAACATCTTTTGACTATTTAAGAGAAACCGACATTTCTTGAGTACTTGCTTCTTTATAAATCCTTGAATTGCCTGCTTGATATGCTTAATTGTATTGACCACGTCGCATGTATGATCCATGAGCGGGGTAATAGATGCATCTATGGTTTGCGTCGTTCGACCCTCCGACAATGCACATTTTATTATTATGTTGGATCGGGTCGTATGCCCACGACATTATATGCTCATACAATCTGTTTAGCACTTTCCCGTGATTTTTAGACTGTTTAAATGTCCTGGATATAAATTATCAACTCAAATGACAAGGATTTATGCATATTTATAATTATAGAAAAGCTTGTGATTTCCTGTTATTTTCTGCTGTTTAGCTTTGGTGTACATGCTTAGTCACATGCTTAAGTATATTGTTTGGCCTTAGTAAGTGTCAAGTCGACCCCTCGTCACTACTTCTTCGAGGTTAGACTGGATACTTACTGGGTACATAATGCTTATGTACTCATGCTACGCTTCTGTAATTAATTGTACAGGTTCTGAGGCAGGTCCATCTGGTTACCAGTCTGGAGCACGTCCTTGATTTCTGAGACAGGGGTTCCACGGTGAGCTGCTTCTCTTGATGTCATTCAGCATCACGTTAGAGTCTTTCCCCTTTTGCTTATTTTGTCTACTCCAGTTCGGACAGTAGGGTAAATGTATTCTTTTGTTCATTCTACTAGATGCCCGTATACTTGTGACACTAGTTCCTGGCACACACATTGATAGACTATTCTTTTGGGGATGTAATTATTTAACTTGACTCCTTTTGTCACTTGCAATTTAAAGTGCCTTCGTATTTTCTTTTACATGCTTAGAAATCTAAAATAAGATATTGTTGGAAACGTCTTTAATAGAATAATGTGGGACTCACTTGTCAAATAGTGTTGGTTTGCCTAAATTCGGGTTAGGCGCCATCGTGACCTAGAATAGAATCTGGGTTGTGAAATTTAGATTGTAGATAGTAACTTTTAGATGTATTTAGATGTTGTTAGAGAAACATAGCATGAAGGAAAGCATACATTATAAATTTAACATTATACATGCTGTATTTTTTAAAATTCTACTATGAATACATTATACAACTAGCCAGAATACATATCCATATAGTTGGATACAACAAATTGGTGAAGAGGTTGTAAGTACATACCATGAAAAAAAGGATGAACTAAATCCCTGAATATTGCTCTGTTTGGGTGTTTTTCGTCTGAGAAATCATTTCCTTAACTGGATTAATAATTTTGCTTACTATAATTGAGTTTGTTGAGTTATATTAAGAGTCTATCACGTTAATTGATTCACTTTCCGTTATTAAACAGTTAGAGAGGCCTATTTTTACGCAAATATCGTTACTGTATTAATGAATACATCTCGCAAATACATATGAATACAACAGATGATAGCTGGCATGCCTTGGTTTGCTACTGTATTTGTGATTACAGTAGCTTGAATACATCAAATACATTCCATAACAACTGAAAAGATAGCTATAGAAAATAATTAAATAATAATAGCTATAGCATCCACTAAACAATAGTGATTTCCAAAAATTTCTCATTGTTTACCCATTACACGATCCAATTTCCCTCAAACAACCAACCAAATACATGGAAAATATGGAACCCACACCAACCCTCATCATCTTCTCAATCTCTTCAAAATTCCCCACCACTGCCAACCGCGACAGAGAAATTCATCACCACCATAAATATAAAGAACCTGATAAGGTCTGTAATGCTAAAAATGGAGACATTTATGGATCTAACCTGTGATGACCCAAAAGGGTCATCCCGTATATTCTATCTAATTTTGTGTTCCGATGTCGTGAAAACCTCCTTCTATCTCACCTCGATATGCATGCGCATCCCGGGCGTGTAGCCGGGAAGCCTTTATGTGAAAAAAATGATAAAAATGAAATTTTTGTATTGGAAATTTGAATAAAGTTAACTTCAGTCAACGTTTTTGGTAAACGGACCCAGGCTCGTGATTTGACGATCCCGGATGGTCCGTAGAAAAATATGGGACTTGGGCGTATGCCCGGAATCGAATTCTGAGGTCCCAAGCCCGAGAAATGAATTTTTAAAGAAAATTGTTTTCTGAAAAATATCAAGGTTTTTGAAAATGAAATTTGAGGTGAAACCTGTGATATCGGGCTCGTATTATGATTCCGAAGCTCGATACAGGTTCGATATGATTTATATGTGTTATCTGTGAAATTTGGTAAGAAGCGGACTTAAATTGACGTGATTCGGACCTTAAATGCAAAACTTAATGTTTGTAGAAGTTTGAAGAATTTTCATGGACTTTTAGTTTAATTCATCGTGTTAGTATTGTTCTATGTGGTTTGAAACCTCGAGCGAGTCCGTGTTAGGTTATATGACTTGTGTGTGTGATTGGACGGGGTCCTGGGGGCCTCGGATACATTTAGGATGCTCATCGGGTGTTAATAGCACTTGGGAGACAGCTGAACCATTGTTGGTTCTGGTGTCTCGCACCTGCGATGGACCTTCCGCAGGTGCGTCAAGGAGCTCGCAGGTGTGGACTTATCCCTATCCCCAATCCTCGCAGGTGCGGTGTGCTTTCCGCAGATGCGGAGCCGCGGGTGCGGCCATTTGACCGCAGGTGCAACCCCAGGCTTTATAGTGGGTTTTCGCACCTGCGATGGTATTTTTGCAGGTGCGGTCCCAGGGGCGCAGGTGCGGAATTGCTGGGCAATTATATCAGATCCGAGGGTTTATGTTAGTTTCACCATTTTCGAATTGGAGAGCTCGGGAGAGGCGATTTTTGGAGACTTTTGCACCTGGATAACTTGGATAAGTGGTTTCTATTCATTATAGACCAATTTCCACGATTCCAATCTTAAATCCAACCTTTAATTTCGAAAATTTTGGGTAGAAAATGGGATAAACTTCATAGACCAAATTATTGAGTTTTGATTGGGTTTTTGCTCCGATTTAAGAGATTTTCATATGTTTAGACTCGTGAGTGAATGGGTGTCCGTAAAATATAATTTTTACCCGATTTCGAGACGTGGGCCCGGGGAACTTTTTGGGTGAATTTCCTAATTTTGCGTATCAGCTTCGGACTTATTAAAGTATTTTGTTTCCTTGTGATAATATTTACTCTATGCAATCGAATTGTCTAGATTTGGGCCACCCGGAGTTGGGTACTCGTGGCAAGAGCATGGTATTGAGTTGATTAGCGCAGTCAAGGTAAGTATCTTGCCTAACCTTGTGTGGGGGAACTACCCCTTAGGATTGAGTCTTCTATGTTGATTGTAGTCCGCGTACGCGAGGTGATGAGTGTGTGCTCGAACTTATTTGCAAATAGATTTCCCTTTAGGTATATTTGGGTCCTTATGTTCCCCGTATATGAATTGAACTAGTTATATCTGAATTCCTGATTTCTAATCTCATATCCTCATGTTCAAGTTAGAAGTACTTGCCTAGAATTCCTTGTTTCTTATATGATCTTAATTAACTCAAATGAAGACTTTTTTTTTCCTACCGTTATGATATATCTTCCTTCATATGCTTCCTATTCACTGAGCATTGTTCAAACTGAGTTTATTCGGTGAAGCTAATTGTCTAAGTGAGATTGGTTATAGCTGATTCCCTTGCCAGGATGATTTGGTTTCTTGGTTGCGAACTTGAATATATAGAATCGTTGCAATATTTGTCTTGTCTTCCCCTCGTTATATTGTTCTCTCTTTGTGCTTGGCATTCCTCTCAGTGGCTACTTCCTATGAGCGAGTTGTTACCACTTTTGTGATTTAAGTCTTTGTATTGATTTGCTCATTGCCCCTTGTATTCGGCCTTGTTTGATTTCACGCAGGTTGTGGCAATATATATTGGTTCTGTCGCATTCTGGTTGTTTTTCTCAGTGGATGCATTTCGTATTTAAATTGGGACTACGGATTGAGATCCGAGAGCTTTCCCTCTGTACTGCATCACATATTTAAATTGGGACTACGGACAGAGATCCGGGAGCTTTCCCCCTGTACTGCATCACATATTTAAATTGAGAATACGGACAGAGATCCGGGAGCTTTTCCCCCTATACTGCATCACATATTTAGATTGGGACTACGGACAGAGATCCGGGAGCTTTCCCCCTGTACTGCATCACATATTTAAATTGAGAATACGGACAGAGATCCGGGAGCTTTTCCCCCTATACTGCATCACATATTTAGATTGGGACTACGGACAGAGATCCGGGAGCTTTCCCCCTGTACTGGGAAAATATATTTTAAACATCACGTGTTTTGATGATATATGAAAGAGCAGTACTTGGGAAAATATATTTGAACATCACGTGTTTTGATGATATTTGAAAGAGCATTACTTGGGAAAATATATTTTGAACATCACGTGTTTTGATGATATTTGAAAGATAAGTACTTGGGAAAATATATTTTGAACATCACGTGTTTTGATAATATTTGAAAGAGAAGTACTTGGGAAAATATATTTTGAACATCACGTATTTTGATTATACTTGAAAGAGAAATATTTGGGAAAGTGTATTTTAACACCCCGTATTTGAAGAGACTATGTTATAAATATTTATCTTTATAAAAATATATAAATATACATTCAGAGAAAGTATGTTTCAAAGAAGAAATTTGTCTATTCCGAAATGATTATATTTTTAAAGTTTTCAAAATGAACTCACGATTTAAAGGTTTTCACTCGAAAGTTTGACCAGTTTTATTGAGTCATTGGCTAAGGCCTAACGTGAATAAATTGATGTAGTGCTAAGTTTCTTGTGTTTTTGTTGGGTTGTAGTTCCCGCCATTTGGATCGTATCCTTTCCATTCTCTTTGCGTATTTCTATTATGTTGTCCGTTGATCGTGATTATTGAATTTTTTTCTTCCGTATTATTCGATCGTATCGTTAATTACATTGAGAAATCTTTAGATAGATATTTTGGTTCGGTCATTTATACATCTTGCCTTTTTACTTATTAGACAGGTGGTGTTTTGACTAGTCCTCGTCACTACTTCACCGAGGTTAGTCTTGATACTTACTGGGCACCACTGTGGTGTGCTCATACTACACTTCTGCACATTTTGTGTGCAGCTTCAGGTTATGGTTGTTGGTAGCTGCGCAGATCCTTGCTGAGGAGACTCAAGGTAACCTGCTACTGCGTTCGCATGCTTCGGAGTCACCTTCCTGTTTTATTTTTATTCAACTATACTTACTTATTCCTAGACAGTTGTACTTAGATTTGATAGAAAGATTTCGTAGAGCTTATGACTTGTAGTTGTCGGGTTTTGGGAAATTGTAAACTCTATCAAGAATTCTATTTCGAAATCTTTAAAATTCCTTTATTATTGTTGTTGTCCAGTGTAAATGTTAGGCTTACCTTGTCCCTAATACTAGGTGCCATCACGATACCCAACGGAGGGAAATTTTGGTCGTGACAAGTTAGTATCAGAGTTCTAGGTTCATAGGTGCTTCGAGTCATAAGCGGGTTTGGTAAAGTCTTGCGGATCGGTACGGAGACGTCTGTACTTATCTTAGAGAGGCTACGGGACTATCAGGACAATTTCACTTCCTTTATTCCTATTGTTCGAGTTCATTGATCTTGAAGTTTGAAATTATCGTCCCATTCTCTCACCGATGGTGAGGACACGAGCGGCGGTTCCGGATGATGTTACCCCGAAGAAAATGTCGCAAGGGTCAGAGGCAGAGGCCAACGAGGAGCACGTGCTGCAGTTAAGATGCCTACCAGAGCAGCCGTTGAGGAGTCGCCAGTAGTCCTAGTTAGGGGACAGGTACTGGGGGTGCCTGTTGCTACCCCGGACTTCAGAAGACTGGAGCGCAGTTTTGAGTACAATTGGTACATCGACTCAGGCAGGGTTGATTCTAGTGCACCAGTTGCTTCACAGATTAGGGGAGGAGTTTAGACTCCCACCGTCTACACTCCAGAGCAGCAAGATCATATTGGTCAAGTTCTAGTTGTCATGGCAGCACGACATGTGGTTTCAGTTCATCCCGTGGTTAGGACAGCAACATTGGAGGTAGAGCACCTTGGGATTTAGAGGTACTGGAAGTAACACCCTTCTATCTTTCAGTGGATTGGCGGCGGGTAATGCCCAGGGTTTTCTGGAGGAGTGTCACCATATTCTTCGTACTTCGGGTATTGTGGAGACGAGCGGGATTGCTTTTGTCACGTCTATGAGTCCAGAGTAGTGGATTGATCAGTGGTGGCGGCATATGAGTTGGGGTAGCCTGGTCGAGTTAGCTTTACTAGCATGGATTCAGTTTCGGAGATGTTTTAAGGAAGGTTGCACCTCAATTCCGTCGGGATGTACAGCGCACGGAGTTTGAGAAGTTGCGTTAGGGCGCTATGTCACCATTGGAGTACGCCGTCAGATTCAGTGAGTTGGCCAGATATACACCTCACTTTGTTGCTTCAGTTAGGAGGCGAGTCTGTAGATTCATTGAGGGACTCAGGCTTGGTAGAGAATCTTGGGTCAACCAGTTCAGTTGCATTACCAGCTTCGCATGGGAGCATTTCAGATACTCATGGGTCTTAGAGGATCCGTATCGTATGTCTTCCACAGCCACATCGGCAGAGAGATTATTTTCAGTGTGGAGATGTTAGCCACAGGGTGAGAAATTGTCCCAGGATTCAGGTGGGAGAGTTATAGCAGGGTGTTCAGGTGGATAGAAGGCGCCTAAGAGGGGGAGGCCCGACCCGTTGATGTGTTGCATATGGTAGGCTAGGGGCCGTCGTATCAGATATCATCACCCAGGTATGGCTTGATGTGCTAAAGTGGGGTACCATTGTATTTCACTATAGTCCTGTTGGTTAGGACGAGTTCCCATTATTTGTTGTCTCATTTATGAGTGAGTTTCACGTATTGCACTCTATTTTTGTGCTTGCTCCTGTTGGTAGATTCTATGAGTAGTAGCCATGTCTATCATTATTTTATTCATACTTGCTAGTGGTGAAACTGGAAGTGAGTGCATGTCGTCCTTCGTGGTAAGATTTATGTGATTCTCCTGAGTATTTTGTTTTCGAGCTGTGATTTGATACTCCATTGCGATATGAGTAAGTGAGCGCTATGATTTTGTTAGCCGAGATGAATTAGCGGGAGATCTCTATTGGTATGATATATATTCGGCATGTGTCGTAGAGTTGAGGGCGATACCCTCGTGATTCCTTGTGATTTGATATGTTTGGACCGGGCTGAGTACCGCGATGGAATTTTTATCAGGATGGCATCCTTGTGATTTTTTCATATGCTTTGCTTCTCTCTTGTTATATTGCTTTTGGTAAGTCAGTATCGATAGAGAGTTATGCCTATGGGCTGGTTTGATAGTACTTTTATATATGCTTCTATCTTTCCTACTCAGCCATTTTGTTATGTGCTTCTTTAGTTCAGTTTGCGGGATGTGTGCCCGGTGGTGTTAGCTGTGACTCAGTGATTGGGGTGTCTACGGATGAGGTCTTCGTGTTTATTACATCATTATCAGTATTATGGGATTTGGAAACAGAGTTCTTCCATATGTGGGACTAACTGCCAATGTTGAGTTGATTTCGGGCAGTTATGGTAATCAAAAGTGCTATTGAGCCTATGTGTGATGTGCTATGTTGTGTAGTCGTGCCTTATGGTAGACCTGAGTTGATGCAGCTGGTTGAGGCTAATGTCGGACATGGATTTAGAATCGGGTCTTTTGGAAATGAGTAGAAGGTGAGGAATTGAGGTATGAGGCTTATCGATGATGATGAGAAGGTTATATGGAAGTTGTGATGGTGTCATCAGGCTTATGTAGGTTGGTGTGACGTGGGATCACCCTCGGGTGTGTGTTGGAAATGCACAATCAGTGATTGGATGAGTTCAAAGTGAACCTTAGCACGTTCGAGGACGAACGTTTGTTTAAGAAGGGGAGACTGTGATGACCCAAAAGGGTCATCCCGTATATTCTATCTAATTCTGTGTTCCGAGGTCGTGAAAACCTCCTTCTATCTCACCTCTATTTGTGTGCGCAGCCCGGGCATGTAGCCGGGAAGCCTTTATGTGAAAAATTGATAAAAATGAAAATTTTGTATTAAATTTGAATAAAGTTGACTTTAGTCAACATTTTTGGTAAACGGACCTGGACCCTTGATTTGACGGTGCCGGAGGGTCCGTAGAAAAATATGGGACTTGGGCATATGTCCGGAATCGAATTACGAGGTCCCAAGCCCGAGAAATGAATTTTTAAAGAAAATTGTTTTCTGAAAAATATAAAGGTTTTTGAAAATGAAATTTGAGGTGAAACCTGTTATATCGGGCCCGTATTATGATTCCGAAGCTCGGTACAGGTTCGATATGATTTATATGTGTTATCTGTGAAATTTGGTAAGAAACAGACTTAAATTGACGTGATTCGGACGTTAAATGCAAAACTTAATGTTTGTAGAAGTTTGAAGAATTTTCATGGACATTTGGTTTAATTCATCGTGTTATTGTTGTTCTATGTGGTTTGAAACCTCAAGCGAGTCTGTGTTAGGTTATATGACTTGTGTGTGTGATTGGACGGGGTCCCGGGGGCCTCGAGTACGTTTAGGATGCTCATCGGGTGTTAATAGCACTTGGGAGACAGCTGAACCATTGATGGTTCTTGTGTCTCGCACCTGCGATGGACCTTCTGCAGGTGCGTCGAGGAGCTCGCAGGTGCGGACTTAGCCCAATCCCCCAATCCTCGCAGGTGCGGTGTGTTTTCCGTAGATGCGGAGCCTCGGGTGCGGCAATTTGACCGCAGGTGCGACCCCAGGAGTTTTAGTGGGTTTTGGCACCTATGATGGTATTTCCGCGGGTGCGGGACTGGAGGTGCGGTCCCAGGGGCGCAGGTGCGAAATTGCTGGGAAATTATATCAGATCTGAGGTTTATGTTATTTTCACCATTTTCGAATTGGAGAGCTCGAGAGAGGCAATTTTTGGAGACTTTTGCACCTGGGTAAGTGATTTCTATCCATTATAGACCAATTTCCATGATTCCAATCTTAAATCCAACCTTTAATTTCGAAAAGTTTGTGTAGGAAATGGGATAAACTTCATAGACCAAATTATTGAGTTTTGATTGGGTTTTTGACCTCCGATTTGAGAGATTTTCATATATTTAGACTCGTGAGTGAATGGGTGTCCGGAAAATACAATTTTTACCCGATTCCGAGACGTCGGCCCGGGAAACCTTTTGGGCGAATTTCCTAATTTCGCGTATTAGCTTCGGACTTATTAATTATTTTGTTTCCTTGTGATGATATTTACTCTGTGCAATCGAATTGTCTAGATTTGGGCCACCCGGAGTTGGGTACTCGTGGAAAGAGCATGGTATTAAGTTGATTAGCGCAGTCAAGGTAAGTATCTTGCCTAACCTTGTGTGGGGGAACTACCCCCTAGGGATTGAGTCTTCTATGTTGATTGTAGTCCACGTACGCGAGGTGACGAGTGTGTACTCGAACTTATTTACAAATAGATTGCCCTTTAGGGATTTTTGGGTCCTTATGTTCCCCGTATATGAATTGAATTTGTTATATCTGAATTCCTGATTTCTAATCTCATCTCCTCCTGTTCAAGTTAGAAGTACTTGCCTAGCATTCCTTGTTTCTTATATGATCTTAATTGACTTAAATGAAGACTTTATTTTTCCTACCGTTATGCACTGAGCATTGTTCTAACTGAGTTTATTCGGTGAAGCGAATTGTCTATGTGAGATTGGTTATAGCTGATTCCCTTGCCGGGATGATTTGGTTTCTTGGTTGCGAACTTGAATGTATAGAATCGTTGTTTTGTCTTCCCCTCGTTATGTTGTTCTCTCTTTGTGCTTGGCATTCCTCTCAGTGGCTACTTCCTATGAGCGAGTTGTTACCACTTTTGTGATTTAATTCTTTGTATTGATTTGCTCATCACACCTTGCATTCGGCCTTATTTTCTTTCGCGCAGGTTGTGGCAATATATATTGGTTGTGTCGCATTCTGGTTGTTTTTCTCAGTGGCTGCATTGTACATTTAAATTGGGACTACGGACAGATATCCGGGAGCTTTCCCCTTGTACTGCATCACATATTTAAATTTGGACTACAGACAGAGATCCGGTAGCTTTCCCCTGTACTGCATCACATATTTAAATTTGGACTACGGACAAAGATCCGGGAGCTTTTCCCCCTGTAATGCATCACATATTTAGATTGAGACTACGGACAGAGATCCGAGAGCTTTCCCCCTGTACTGCATCGCACATTTAAATTGGGACTACGGACAGAGATCAGGGATCTTTCCTCCTGTACTGCATTGCATGAAAAATTTCGAGTGGCGGACTGAGTTCCATTAGTTTTATGATTGAGGAGATTTGAATCGAAAGATATAAATATATATATTGAAAAGTATAGTTGAAAAGCAATTATCTCTAGGAAAAGTTATGTCTAAAGGACTTCTTTTCGAAAGTATATTTTAAAAACATTTGTCTTGCAGAATGATGATATTTGAAAGAGCAGTACTTGGGAAAATATATTTTGAACATCACGTATTTTGATGATATTTGAAAAAGCAGTACTTGGAAAAATATATTTTGAACATCACGTATTTTGATGATACTTGAAAGAGCAGTCATTGGGAAAGTGTATTTGAACACCCCGTATTTGAAGAGACTATGTTATAAAGATTTCTCTTTATAAAAATATATAAATATACATTCAGAGAAAGTATGTTTCAAAGAAGAAATTTGTCTATTCCGAAATGATTATATCTTTAAAGTTTTCAAAATGAACTCACGATTTAAAGGTTTTCACTCGAAAGTTTGACCAATTTTATTGAGTCATTGGCTAAAGCCTGACGTGAATAAATTGATGTAGTGCTGAGTTGCTTTTGCTTTTGTTGGGTTGTAGTTCCTGCCATTTGGATAGCATCATTTCCATTCTATTTGCGTATTTCTATTATGTTGTCCGTTGATCGTGATTATTGAATTTTTTCTTCCGTATTATTCGATCGTATCGTTAATTACATTGAGAAATCTTTAGATAGATATTTTGGTTCGGTCATTTATACATCTTGCCTTTTTACTTGTTAGATCGGTGGTGTTTTTACTAGTCCTCGTCACTACTTCACCGAGGTTAGTCTTGATACTTACTGGGCACCGCTGTGGGTGCTCATACTACACTTCTGCACATTGTGTGCAGCTTCAGGTTATGGTTATTGGTAGCTGCGCAGATCGTTGCTGAGGAGACTCAAGGTAACCTGTTGCTGCGTTCGCATGGTTCGGAGTCACCTTTCTGTTTTATTTCTATTCAACTGTACTTACTTATTCCTAGACAGTTGTACTTAGATTTGATAGAAAGATTTCGTAGAGCTCATGACTTGTATTTGCCGGGTTTTGAGAAATTGTAAACTCTGTCAAGAATTCTATTTCGAAATTTTTAAAATTCCTTTATTATTGTTGTTGTCCAGTGTAAATGTTAGGGTTACCTAGTCCCTGAGACTAGGTGTCATTACGATACCCAACGGAAGAAAATTTGGGTCGTGACATAACTCCTCTTAAATATTCTCTCTCTTAACTTCCACCACCTCTATTGATTTTGTTTTCATGCATCACAAATTAAATCTAATGGATCAGATTAAAAAAACTTGGAAATATTTAACCTGCAAGACCCAAATTAAAAAAAAAACTTGGAAATATAATACGACCAAACTTCGGATTGCTTTTGTGGATTTTCCTTGATAATAGAGGCACCCACATGACGACATGCAGTAATGAGCTAAATCCAGCTAGGAAATTTTGAAGAGATGAAGAAAACTATATCAGGGGAGCATATAGAATACTCCATTTGTAGGGAAGAAACTTGATCTGAACCGTTCGGTTCTGAAACGGTCGAAGGATATTTTTGAGGAGTAAAGGGTTGAAAAACAAATTTGTGTCGGAAAAAAGAAAAAAAAAAGAAAAGGGAAATGAAAATGGTCTATAGAATAATGTGACGAAACGACATCGGAGTTGTGGGTGCGCCCCATATTTGGTTGGTTATCTATAGAAAAAATTTAATATGTTATGAGGAAGAATTAGATCAGGTAATTGGTAAACAATTAGGGGTGGACTTTAATGGGATGTCATTCCGTTTAAATTATGGGTATATTTGTGTCAAAGCAAAACGGTACGGATACTCAAATAAAGGATATATTTAAACCATTTCAAATAATATATGGATGTATTTAACCTTTTTCTGAAATCGATTTTAGCTCGAACAATGGACTGACATTTAAAAACTTTAAACGCTAACTTGTCACAGAGTCGCATTTTTAACACACCCAACAAGCACATAATTTTATACTATAAACTAGTAAATTTACCTGCGCTTTGCGCGGGTTTAAGCAGCATCAATAAAATATTAAAAAAGAACTTATCGAGTTAATAACAAATATAAATATTATCCCTCTTTTTATGAGAAAGAAAATCGCCAATAAATCCTAACATTAGAATAATGAGTATTGTTTGCAAGTTGATTATGAACTTCACTAAGTTTTCAATCATCGATAGTATAATCCGAAAATAAAAGATACTTTATTTCACAAAGTTAATAACTCGTTGGCTAGTGATTTCTAAATTATTGAAAGCCTACCACATTCACAGTATTAAAATTTTTGATAAGTAATAACCTATTATTACAGTGATTTCTTAATTAATAAGATTACATTATATGTTAACTTAAAGTTATCTACAAATTGTCAATGTCATAGATTAATGCCTAATTCAAAAAAAGTTCATTGAAGAAAAGAAATAGAGGCAAAAGAATTAAGAAAATATAGAAAAATATATTTATAAAAATGATAAATCTATATATAACAGGAAAAGAAAAACACATTAGAATCTCGACATAAAAGCGCGACTCAAAGTTATTGCAATTGTAGAGTATAAATATATACAACAAAAAACAGATATATCTCTATGTATTGTTTGAAAAAAATTACTACTTCAACTTATACAACATAAACCTAAAGATGACAAAATCAAAAAGCATTAATGAGAATTGTGAAATACGCTTTACTCCGATCTTCACCTCATTATTTGACACTTCTCTTAAATATTCTTCATAAGATTTACACATGTATGGAATATCTTCATGCATTTGCTTAAACAAAAAAATAGAGAATAGAAAGTATACCATATCTTAGTCTAATTTTTCTTTTTCACTACAACATCTGATATAGAGATAGCTCAAACCATTATAAACAGAATATAAAGTTAGTATCAATCATATCATACTATATTATAAGTGTGAAGACCTAAGTCTAAAGTTGAAAGACCAAATTAACCCTATAAAATTTGAGTGATTATAATATCTTTTAAAAATTAAATGAATTATTATTAGTTCCTATTAACCAAAATTATATTCGTTGATGTGTAAATTATGGAGAATTTGAAAAGATGCATAGAATAATTCAATAGGCCAGATTCATTTAACTAATTTAATATTATAAATGCCAAAAATTATATCAATGTTATAAAATGCCAAACAATCATTACGAAAAAGTGAAAATCAAAGTAAAGTTCGTGAAGATAAAGGGTCGCAGGAGTGAACATAAATCTAGGCCAACAAGTCCTCTATACCTCTTATGTGACTATTTAAATTGGGATCTACCCATTAAACTCATGTAGGATTACACTTACGATACTTGGAGTTCTACGTACCACGGCCGTAAGGTCCTGGATTCGAGTCACGCTGAAGAAGAAATGTGAATACATTATAGATCCTCCTAAATTAGGAGGGATTTAAAAATATTAAAAGAAAAAAAGAAAAGAGAAAGCAACGAAGGTTAAAGAACATAAAGAAAATGCAAGAAAATTAGGAAGACCAACAACTGATATAAAATTGAAAGTAAATTTACTTGACCTTTTCCTTGTTGTGCTTCGAAGTAACAGAAGTCCCATAACTATAAGCTGGAGGGTTTTGTCAAAAGATAACTGCATAGTTATCACTATTAAGGTTTTTAACTTTTTTTTCTTATTTATTATTTCATCGTTTTCCTTGTCTGAGAGACTTATGTGATACTCAGCTCTAAATCGCTTGAAATTTGTAACATTAATCAGTAGTTAAAGAGTTACTTTATTAGTTTCTAACTCTCCAAACCATGTAATTGTCTCTAAATGGCCAATATAATTTTTCAATGATCTTACTAATGAAAAATATTGGCTTCGAATTTTCCAAATGTTAAATAAAAAGAAATATTGAAAATTTAAGAATAGAAGTCTTCACAAAACCGAAAACTAAGAAATCGAAAATATGATATGCCAATAAGCATTTATGTGCCAATCGTACCTTACACAGTAGGCAACATTTACTTCAGTGAGCATTTTTCCATTTTTTTTTCTATGTGTTTATTTGAGCTTAAATTACAAAATCACCAACCAATGATCATATTCATTATTTGCATGGATCTATAATTTATTATTTAGTTTTTATTTTTTTAAATATTTAAAAATATTTTTACTTAATAATCTTACATGGTTATTTAAATTTTATATTAAATGAATCGGGATCCACGTGTTAAGAACTAGTTTGTTTATAAGGAGGTACATATGGAGGAACATTTAATAAATAGTTATAAACTTACACATTAAATATTTAGAGGTTATGAATATGAAAGGCACGAGAGTTATTGAGATTATTAAAAATATAAGTTATGAAGATAAAGAGGTGTGAGTTATGAAGATAAAATTTTCAATATAAAATGAAAAAAAATGATGAAAACCCCAAAAAAAGGAGATAAAAGATAAGTGTGTTTCTTGGTTTAAGAGAGGTGTCACCCCACTTTTCAATTGTCCACTTTTATATATACCAGTATCTATGAACGTGCTTTGCACGTTAATAATGGTACATTCTAAATGTTGAAAAAAATATAGTATTACATTAGCATAATACATGAATTTAAAATAAAAGGACATCATCAAAATTTACACAAATAATCAATATTGTCATTTTAGTTAGATAATTATGTATTATAGTTTAAAAGTATTTAATGTGATGGTATCTTAAAGAACACTTCTTTGTGGACAATATTTTTTTGTGTATGTTTCCTCCTAATGATTTGGTTGCTCTGCCTTAACCAGAACTGATCTTGATATCCCTCTTGAAAGGGCAACATACAGTTGTTCGTGCAAAAAAATATATTGCGGTAAATACAATCCGATATTTATGATGTTTGTCCTTATGTTTTGTTTATTATATTTGCAAAATATAAACATACTAAAAATTATTTTCACACAAATTTAAAAGGATATTCCTTAGTTTCGGAAGACGAAAGTTGAATTCAGGGATAAGAATATACTTAGAGGCACATTGACCAGTATCATATTTTTTGCATGTGTGACGTTATTCTCAAAACTTCTATATACCATATGTGTGCTATTACATAAGCTATTCGACGTATTTAATTTTTTTAGTAGCATGACAAGCATATTAATGTATAGTCAATACGAATGATTCTGATGAAAATGATTTTATTAAACCTTCCTACATAGTTTTAATAAGAATTTAATTGACAAATTTTATTAATTTTAAAATCTTAAATATTAAAAATTAGCATAAAAGGTATTGTAGTCCAAAAAATAATTTATTGCAGTTATGTCTTTTCCCTATGAGTTCTTCCGTTTCATATTTTAGGGCTGTTTTGATATATTAATATTGTATTTATACTTTTATAATAATATAGGCTCTTTATTTTTCTAAGTAGATTCAGATTGTCCGATATAATACATTCTCAGATTAAATTAGTAATAGAACATTATAATATGTTTTCAAACTAAATTAGTAATATGTTTTCAAACTAAATTAGTAATAGGAATTTTTAAGAAGTATATCTTAAAAGTAATAGGATTACATGACTAAAGATATTTACTTGTTTAATTTTATATGAATTAGATAGCAGGAAAACAATTATATTAATAGGATTCCTAAAGGTGATCATATAGGATTACTAACGTATAATATTATGTCCTAAAACTAATAGAATTATAAGGCTAATATCTAAAATTCCGATTATGTCCTTTTATTATAAGTTACTATGCTTAATATTATAAAGTTATTTTTGTAAATTGACATTTTATTCATGTTTTTATAAATATAAATAGATAGATTTCTACTCAAAGATACGAATGAAAACTTTTAGTACATCATTTAAAAAAGTAACTTGTCTTAACATTAAAAGCTTCAAGCATTTAATATAGATGAGCGTGGATACATATTTAACAATTAAAAGAAGAATAAAGATTACAACAACATAATAAATACTTTAAAATATTCAGGACTATATTATCTAGTCTAATATCTATAATATTAAAAACTAAAATATAGAAACTTAACACATCTCAAAGAAGTTCTTCCATAAACTTTAATTCACAGTAACACTATAAGATAGGAGAAAAAGAGAATACAAACTAACTTTTGGAGCAGAAGCTTTTTTTTACTACTGCAATGAACAAACAACAAATTATATGTCAGAATGACGTCTAACTCAATCTGCTAGATAAGTCAGCTAACACAAATTATCATAAAAATCAAATATCAATAATAAATAAATAAATAAGAATGCAAAAATTAACACAACTAATTCAAGAATGGGTGGTACAGGCCATGAATAACTAAGATTTGAATTACAACGTTGGCAACAAGAAATACATCATCAGTTCGAAATTTACATAAACAGAATTACACATCCTATATTATGATGAACAAGACGATAGTATATGGATGCAGAGGCGGACCCAGATTTTGAACGCTACGTGGGCACCACTATATATTAATTACTAGCGATAAAATTCGACGTGCACCTAGATGTTAATTACTAGTGATAAAATTTGACGTACAACTCTTTAAAAACTTAATGATTATGATCGATAACTTATCATCTAAGTATTAAAAAAAATTCTAAAGAAAGAAAAAATATCGAACAGAGAGAGATTTTTCGCAAAATGGGTGCTACGGGAAGAGAAGGTGTTTGATTTAAGTCTATTTCAAACTTTAAAATTTCTAGTTTTTTAGGAGTCAATGATCAAAAGGGTGTTCAAACTTTAAAATTATCAAAAACTTACACACAAAAAATCAAGATTAAGGGTGTGTTAGTAGTCAAGTATTTGAAGAAGAGTCTCAAACTCTCATCAGTTGCCATCGTGGAGTCAGAGTATACGATGCCCACTACTTTATTAAAGTAATTGTTGAAGAAGGTTGTGACAGAAAGTATTTATATTTTTTCATTTGTGGAGCAAATAAGTTATAATTTGAAGTTTTTGATTTGAAGGGTGATATTTACAAAGAGAATAAAATTAATTAAGTTGACCAGTATATATTAGTACTGAACTAAAACTGATTTTACGGGAAAAAATTGATGTTACAGAAAGAAGGAGTAAAAGCTAAACATGAGTTTCGAACTCACGTCAACCACTAAAGGGAGGAAGCTAAAGCACTCTACTCAACCATTCCTCCCGTCAAGCTTTTGTGTTTGGGAGCACACGTAAATTATTTAAGGGATCCCAACTGTATTTATAAATATATATATAAAATATATATATATGATTTCTGCCGAACTAACGGGGTCCCGTGACCCCTCAAGAGGCAAGGTAGGTCCGCCTCTAGATGGATGGAACGTTGTGGTACTAAATGCTCGCCCTTAAACTCTGCAGTCACTTGCTCTAAATACTTGCACGCAAGGTGCATAAATATAGTATGAGTACAATTGATCCTATATATTCAATAAGTATCTTGACTAATATCAATAAAGTGGTGGCGAGGTTTTAAGTCAAAAAAACTCACTTAATAACTATGCAGTTAATAAGCATAGAAATAATTGGAAAGAAATAAAAAAAAAAAGTCAAGAAACAACAGATATCAACGATGAAGTACACTTTAAGGAAAAAGATGACAACACGCTTTTTCACCTTTCCATCAAAGACATACACTAAGAGCCCATTTGGACATAAAATTCTTTATTCTTATTTCCAAAAATATTTCACTTTTTTTTAAATCAGCGTCTGTTCATAAAATTTTCAATTTTCATTTGAAGATAGATTTTGGAAATTTTTGAAAACTTGAAAAACTCCAAAAAAATATTTTTCAAAATTTTCACTTAAATCACTCAAAACTTCAAAAACAACTCAAACTGGAATTTATGTCCAAACACAACTCTAAATTTCAAATAGCATTTTCACTTGAAAAAATCTTACACCATTTTTTGAAATTTTACAATTCTTATGTATAAACGCCTACTAAATACACCAAATAGCAATAACTCTAACACTACTACGTCTACGTGAATGTGGAGAGTCTTCACATGAATAAGTTTTGTCAATTACTAATTACCACATATGGACGCCCTTGTATGAGCCCGGTGTCAAGGTATGAAGGAGACTCACATCAACTGACACCTTTTGGGTAACTAACGTTTATTAACAAGTACCTTACATATGTAAGAAAATATCTAAAAAAAAACATATGAAGAAATATGCATATAGGTTGCATAAACAAAAGCATAATATACGTATTACATGTCAACAACTCAATTATACGTATTACATGTCAACAACTCAATCCAACAAATTACAACATTATTGTTGTCAGGATCCAAAATCTTATCATGGGGTCGTGAAGAGACCTAACATTCGCTTTCTAGACAAGCCAACATTAACATAATAACTAAAGTAGTTAACAACTGAATACGTATTAATAATGAGAAAATAGGAAAATAACGTAAACATATAATAGAAGTACAACCATCATTGTCTAATAGTGTTGTCACAAGTACATAAGCCACTAAAAATACTAAATACAAGTCTGAAATAAAAAATACAATATTGTCTGATAAAATAAATAATAGGTAAAGATAGGAAGGAACTCTAGGTTCTGCAATGCCAAGCAACACTAGTTAAGTCTCCTGGGGCAAGGTCCTAGCAATCACCTCAGAATGCTGCTAGGATCAATACCGGGATCTGCACAAGAAGTACAAAAGTATAGTATGAGCACAACCATCCTCATGTACTTCGTAAGTATCAAACTTAACCCCAATAAGGTAGTGACGAAGCTATGAAAAGATATTCACTGAAAACATGTGCGAGTAATAAGCAAAGAAACGATAACAACATAGAGAAATAGATAACTACACAACGAACGGAATAAAAGAAGTAACTAACAGAGGGACCTAAAATAACATCATTTCACAACCTCCTAACACAAAGGATAATAGAGCATAACAACCAAGCTCAACTACATAACATCCTTTTCGTTACTGTGCACAATCCGATCCCAAAATATCAATAACAAATTATTGCAGTATGCAACCTTATTCAATATATATAATAATATTATAGCAGCACGCAATCCGGTCCAATATATATAATGTTGTTGCAACATACAAACCGATCTAATATATATGATACTGTTGCGGCGTACAACCCTATCCAATATATATAATAGTATTATTGCCGCGCGCAACCAGCTTCAATATATATAATATTATTGCGCCTTGCAACTCGATTCTATATATATAATAATATTATTACGGTGTACAAACCGATCCAATATATCAATACAGTGAATCTCACAATATAAACATTAAAGGGAACAGAAAAAAACAGTAAAGGTAATAAGGCAAGTAAATGCATGAAGTAAAAACATCTATCTAATAATATGTGAGAGCATGTAACAAAGGCACACAATAAATAAAGGCATGAATAAGTGGAAGCATATAACAAATAAAAGCATGTAACAAATAAAATCACATAATAAGTAAATTCATGGAATAAATGAAGACAAGTTATAATTACAGACATGCAATAAAGTAGACATGCATGCTTGAACCCTTGACAATGCATATACACTCATTAGTTTGCATGTGGGTCGTTCCCATACATAAATCATATAGCAAATAGACCAGTCAAGTCCTAATTTTCTCAAATAAAAGTTAACCACGATACTTACCTCTTTCAGGAACAAGGTCAACAATCCAACATGACTTTTTCTTTAGAATAAGCCTCCAAACCACCCCAAGCTAGTCAATTATTCTTCAAACTAGTCAAAACTATACTCGCATGAAAATGTTTGATATTTAACATAATTGAAAATGTCAATAGAAGTCAACCTTCCACATGGTTGAAATCCAAAAATTAAGACCAACCCGATTTCGCATTCATCCCCGAGTCCAAATATGTGATTTTTTTTAGATCCAACCCTAATTTGAGGTCTAATCTCAATTTTACAAAATCCCTAGTTTCTGCCCAATACCCCCAATTTTTACTCTATGAATCTTAGATTTGATAACGAAATTCATGAAAAAGTAATAGAAATTGAATGAAAATAAGTTAGAATTACTAACCTATGAAGTTGGAAAGAAATTGCTCTCCAAAAATCGCCTATATGGAGTTTAGGTCTCAAAAATAGGGTAAAATAAGCTAAGTATCGAAATCCCGACATTTTACCCAGCTGCAGGTATCACAATTGTGAACTCTTGTTCGCAAATTGCAATGTTCGCAAATGCGAACCATTGATCGCAAATGCGATCAGTGCTTGAGCCCCTCTAATGTCGCAAATGTGACTAAGCCTTCGCATTTGCGAAGGTCCAACCCCTCACAAAGGCGAACAAAGCTTCACATAAGGGAAGTTATCCTCTACTACCCAGTGTCTCAATTGCGACATCACTATTACAAATACGATAACCCACAGCTCGCAAAAGAGACTAAAACTTCGCAAATACGAAGTTTCCCTGCCCTTGCCCAGATCGCAAATGCGAAGTTTCCCTGCCCTTGACCAGATCGCAAATGCGAGCAATCTGTCACAAATGCGAGGCTCGTATTTGCGAATGGAACCTCACAAATGCAAGATCTGCGGCCCAGCAACGCCAGGACTTCCTCTACTACGCAAAAATAGTCCGCAACCTATCTGAAACTCACCCGAGTCCCTCGGGCTCCAATAAAAAAATCCACACAAGTGTAATAACATCATACAAACTCGCTCGCAAAATCAAATCTTCAAAATAACATCTAAAATCAAAAATCGATCATCAAAACACAAGATTTTGAAAGTTCTCAAATTTCCAACTTCCACATAAAGCGCCAAAAAGGCCTTAGGTCACCCGGGACCCCAAACAAACATGCATAAAAGTCCAAAATCATCATAAAAACCTATCGAAATCGTCAAAATACCGATATGATGCCGTTTACTAAAAATATTGTCCATGGTCAACTCATTTTACTTTCAAAGTCAAAAATCACATTTTCTTTAAAACATCACATTTAAACTTTTCGAAAATCAATACGGACCATGCCCGCAAGTCATAAATCATCAAATTGAGCTACGAAAGGTCTCAAAATACAAAAATGGAAGTTAGTACTCAAAATGACCTATCGGGTCGTCACGTTCTCTACCTCTAAAAGAAATGTTTGTCCTCGAACGAACATAGAAATGTACATGGACTAGTAAAAGATGCGGGTACACTCCTCACGCCGGAATCGGACTCCTAATTATCCTCCTCAATCGGCTGACCCCTCCAACGTACTTTCACAGAAGAAATATCTTTAGATCTTGACTTTCGAACTTGCGGGTCTAGAATAACCACCAACTCTTCCTCATAGGTCAAGTTCTCATCAAGATGCACCGTGCTAAAGTCTAAAACATGTGACCTATCCTTATGGTACTTCTGAAGCCTGGAAACACAAAATACTGGATGCACCCCTATTAGGATAGGAGGCAATACAAGCCTATAAACAACCTCCCGAACTCTCTCTAAGATCTCAAATGGGCCAATAAACGTTGTACTCAACTTTTCCTTCTTCCAAAATCGCATCATGCTCTTCAGAGGCAGAACTCGGATCCCACACTCCATGCAAGCCACATCGCGAACCTTCCTATCAGCATAGCTCTTTTGCCTGGACTATGCTGTACGAAACTGCTCCTGAATCAATTTCACTTTCTCCGAAATATCACGAACTAAATCTATGCCTACAATTGATCCTTATCAAAGTCAAACCATCCAACCGGAGAACCACATCGCCCATATATAGCCTCGTACAGAGCTATCTGGATACTCGGCTGATAACTATTATTGTAAAAAAACTCCGCTATATGTTGAAACTGGCCCCCACTGACCCTCGAAATCAATAGAGCATGCCCTAAACATATCCTCCAAAATATGAATGGTCCACTAGGATTTCCCGTCCATTTGAGGGTGAAATGATGTGCATAACTTAACCTGCATGCCCAACTCACGCTGCACGACTCCCCAAAAGTGTGAAGTGAACTGTGTGCCACGATCGGAGATGATAGAAATGGGCACACTGTGCATGCGAATAATCTCCCGAATGTAAATCTGAGCCAACCACTCTGAAAAATAGGATGTCTTCACTGGGATGAAGTACGCAAACATGGTCAACCGGTCCACAATGACCCAAACAACATCATACTTCCTCAAGACCGTGGTAAGCCTACCACAAAGTCCCCAGTGATGTACTCCCACTTTCACTCCAGTATCACCAACTTCTGAGTCAAATCATCGGGTTTCTGATGTTCATACTTAACTAGTTGACAATTCAAACACCAAGAGACATGTCCAACAGTATCTTTCTTCATCTTTCGCCACAAATAGTGTTGTATCAAGTCAATATACATCTTCATGACACCTAGGTGAATGGAATATCATGAACTATGAGCCTCCTCAAGGATCAACTCTCTCAACCCATCAACATTCGAAATACAAATTTGGCCTTGAAGCCGTCTAACACCATCATCTCCTATCACGGCCTTCTTTGAACCACCCTACTGCACCATGTATTTCAACACTAACAAGTTAGGATCATCAAAGTGGCGAACCCTGATGCGCTCCAATAAAGATGATTCTGCCATAACACAAGCAAGAACCCTACTAGGATATGAAATTGTCCAACCTCACGAACCGGTTAGCCAAATCCAAATAAGGCTTGAACATTCAGTTTATCAAATCCATGAAGGCTGTTGGAGAATTAGTTAAGCCAAATGACATCACTAAGAGCTCGTAATGACCATATAGAGTCCTAAAATATATCTTTGGGACATCTGATGCCCTAATCTTCACCTGATAGTAGCCAGATCTCAAATCAGTCTTAGAAAACAACTTGGCACCCTTAATTTGGTCAAATAAGTCATCAATCCTAGGCAATGGATACTTGTTCTTGATAGTGACCTTGTTCAACTGCCGATAGCCAATTCACATCCTCATTGATCTATCATTCTTCTTAACAAACAACACCGACACACCTCAAGGTAAAACACTAGGTCGACTGAATCTCTTGTCAAGCAAATTCTGTAACTGATCCTTCAAATCCTTCAACTAAGTTGGGACCATGTTGTAATATGGAATAGAAATAGGCCGGGTGCTCAAAACCAAATTAATGCAAAAGTCAATGTCCTTGTCGGATGGAATACCTGGTAAATCTATAAAGAACACCTCCGAAAACTCACTCACAACTAGCACTGAATCCATGGGGAAGCCTCTACACTAGAATCCTGGATGTAAGCCAAATACGCTAGACAACCTATCTCAACCATACGCCGAGCCTTTAAATATGAAACCACCCTTCTAGTGGAGTGATTGAGGGTCCCTCTCCACTCTAATCTAGGAAACCCCTGCATGGCTAAAGTCATAGTCTTGGCATGAGAATCCAAGATTGCATGATACGGGGATAAATAATCCATACCGAGAATGACATCAAAATCCACCATATTCAGCAACAGAAGATCAACTATAGTATCAATATCATTAATAGTAACGACACAAGATTTGTATTCCCGATCAACTACTATAAATCCCCAACCGGTGTGGACACTAAAATAGGAACATCAAGAGAATAACGAGGCATACTCAAATGTGAAGAAAAATATGAAGACACATAATAATATGTAGAACCCTGATCACGCAACATGGAAGCTCTCTATGATAAACTAAGATAATACCTATAATAACTGCATCATACGACTCCGCCTCAAAGCCTATCCAGAATTGAATAACAACGGAACTGAGCCCCAACAAAATGTCCTCCACCCCTGGGACGACTTCTCACTAATTGGCCTCCACCTCTAACTAACTGGCCTCCGGCTCGGGCTACCCGACCCCACCTCTAGCTGGAAATGTGTTGACCCGATAGGTCATTTTGAGTACTGGCCTTAGTTTCTATGTTTTGAGACCTTCCATAGCTTCATTTGATGTTGATTGATTTGCGTGCATGGTCCGTGCTGCTTTTCGGAAAGCTTTATATGAAATTTTGAAGAAAAATGAAAATTTTGACTTAAAATGAGGCTAGAATTGACCATAGTCAACATTTATGATAAACGACATCGGATAGGTATTTTGACGATTCTCGTAGGCTCGTATGATGTTTTTGGATTTGTACGCACATTTGTTTGGGGTTCCTGGTGACCCAAACATTTTTCGTCGCATCATATAAAAGATTGTGAAAATTGAGTTTTAAGTTGAAATCATTCAGTTTAGATGATCGACTATTGTTATTGATGTTATTTTAATGATTTGAGGTAGCGAGCAAGTTTTATAATTTATTACACTTTTGTGTATGTTCGGTTTGGAGAACGAGGGGCTCGAGTGAGTTTTGGAGGTGTTACGAATGGGTTGGGAACTGCTGGTGCTCAGCACATGCTAGTGAAAGCATGTAGATCTCGCATTTGCGAGCATTGCTTTTACGGTCAAATGATCGGATTTGTGAAAGGGGATGGGATTGGGGAACTGTGCATTTGCGAAAGGAGCCATGTGGCTGGAGTCTTGCATTTGCGACTCTGACAGCTTTGGGGGAAACTTCGTAAAAATGGAATCTTAGTTCGCATTTGCGGAGGGAGGGACCTTCGCAAATGCAAAGATTTTGATGCATTTGTGACTTTTGTATATCTGATGCACTAACCACATTTGCGATCAGTGTTTCGCATTTACGGACATCGCAATTGAGAACAAGAAATCGCAATTGCGATATCTGCTGCTGGGTAATAGAGGAAAAAACCAGGACTTAGCTCATTTTACACTATTTCTCAACCTAAACACTCTAGAGGCCTTATTTGGTAAGCATATTTAACTAGTTTTTTTTTTTATCAATTTCAACTACTTTTCATGAATTTTTAACATCAAATCAATAAATTTCATGGTAGAAATTAGGTTTAGGGTAGAATTTTGGGATTTTATAAAATTAAGATTTAGACCTCAAATTGAGGTCGGATTTCGAAAAAAATCACATATCCAGGCTCAGGTGTGTATGGATAATCAAGTTTTGGTCCGAATCTCAGATTTCAACCAAGCGAGTTCGGGGTTGACTTTTGTTGACTTTCTTTAAAATGATAGAAATGGAACATGTTTGATTCGTGGGTAGTTTCTAGAGCTTATATTGGATTGTTTGATTGATAATTGGCTAGATTCGGTTGGTTTGGAGGCTTGTTGAAAAGGAAAATTCGTGATTGATCATTGATTTAGTTGCGAAAAGAGGTAAATATCATGGTAACATTGACTTGAGGGAATTAGGACTTGATTGGTCTATCTGCTACTTGATTTATGTGAGGGAACGATGTATATGCAAGGTGACGAGTGTATATACATTGTCACGAGTTAAGCATGTGGGTGGCTACTTATTTGGTGACTTCAGTTACTTCATGCGTTCATTTATTCTACGTTTCTACGTGTTAAATGCTTCAATTGTTACTTGTTTGTACTTGTAAAATTCATGCCTTCGTTCGTTACGTGCCTTACTTGCTATATGTTCCCATTTATCGTGTCTTCATTCCTTGACTGTCTTTACTTATTTTTATGTTTCCATATGTTGTTAGATAGCCGGTCTTACTTGTTTTATGCCCTAAATTGGTTATTCCCCTTGTTGCGTTCATTGTAAAATGCATCATAGTTGATTGTAATGTTGTGCATTTGTTATTATGATAATTGGGATTGGGTTGCACACTGTAACATAGTGGTATTACTTATTAGGATCGGGATGCACGCCGCAACGGATATTGGTATTAGTGATTGGGGTCGAGTTGCATGCCGCAACGGATATTGGTATTATTGAAGGCGTTAAAAACAAAGAAATTGTTGGAGTTATCTTATCATTTCTATATAGTCCCAATAGGCTTGATGTTAAGAAATCACGCTCATGTCACATCGAGGTACTGCAGAAAAAAAAACAGCAAAATCCGATCCAATTTATCGTAATCGATTAGTTAACATGTTGGTTAACCGTATTCTGAAACACGGAAAAAAGTCATTGGCTTATCAAATTATCTATCGAGCCGTGAAAAAGATTCAACAAAAGACAGAAACAATTGGGATCGGGTTGCACTCCGTTTTGGTATTATTGATTGGGATAGGGTTGCACGTTGCAACTAATGTTGATATGGTGTTTGCGATTGGATTTCACGCTGCAACGGTATTTGAATATATTTTTAGATCGGGTTGCATGCCGTAACGGATAAGACATATTTAACTGTTTTTAACTGTTGTAATATTGTTGTGAGAAATTAAGCATATATGATATTTTGGGGCCCTCTGTTATGTATTTATTATTCAGATTTTTATGTTAACCGTTGTTTCCTTTATATTCTATTATTGCTTTTACTTATACTCGTACAATTTTATAATGAGTGCTTGGTTATAGCCTCATCACCACTTTGTCGAGGTGGATCGACACTTATAGAGTATATTGGGTCAGTTGTACTTATACTATACTTCTGAACTTCTCGTGCAGATACTGGTGTTGGTCCTAATGGCGTTTAGTGGAGGTGTGCTCGGACTGCTATTCATTTGGATATTTGAGGTAGAGATGCACTGCATTAGCAGACCCTGAAGTCCCCTTCTTTTCTATTGTACTGTTATTTCATTCAGATAGTTATATTTTCATTTCAAACCTTGATTGTAGTATTTTGTTTAGTAGCTCATGCACTTGTGACACCAGATTTCCGGAATTAAACTAGACAGTGTATTTGGAGTTTAGTATATATTTTGGAGTTTTACAGCTTTACCTTATTATTTTGCATTTTTAATTATTGAAGTGGTTACTCTGTAGCTAATGTTGGCTTGCCCAGCAAGTGCACGTTAGGCGCCATCACGGCCATGTGGTTAGGATTTCACGTCGTTACAAGTTGGTATCAGAGCCCTAGGTTGCCTAGGTCTCATGAGTCATGAGCAAGCTTAGTTAGAGTTTGGAGGATCGATAAAGAGACGTTTGTACTTATCTTCTAGCGGCTATACCACTTTAGGAAATTTCATTCCTTTCTTTCTCTATCGCACGATTTATTTTATTACTATTCCATATCCGATCAGGAGCCGGGGCCCTAGGTTATAGCCAAAACCAGGGGTAGGGGCCAGGACCGAGGTAGGGTCTGAGGCAGAGGTAGAGCTCAGCCTAGAGCACGTGAAGCAACACCTATAGAAAAGCCTCAGATCGAGCAGGTGGAGGATATTCCTGTTCAGACTGTGCCAGTTGGACTAGCTTAGGCCCTAGAGGGGTTCCTTGCCACCCTAGTTCTACAGAATGCTCTAGTCTGTCTAGCGGGCCTTATAGAGAGTATGGCCCTGACTGGTGTATTCCCAGTGGCACTAGTTGTCTCTTAGGCTGGGGGAAGAGCCCATACTCCTGCTAGTCACACTCTAGAGCACATGTCTCACGAATATCAAACTCTGGCAGTTTCACCAATTGGAGTAGTTTAGCCTTCTCTAGCTACACAGTCCGGGAAAGGACTCGCTATGTCGTCCGAGGGGCTGAAGAGGTTGGACAAGTTCACCAAGTTGTTTCTATTCGCTTTGGTGGTACACCTTCTGAGGACCTACATGATTTCTTGGATCGTTGCCATGAGGTATTGCACAACATGGGCATAGTGGAGTCAAATGGAGTTGACTTCGTAATGTTTCAGATGCATGGCTCTCCCAAAAGGTAGTGGACAGGAGTATGTTTTGGGAAGACCAGCAGGTTCACCTCCACTTACTTGGGATTAGTTATCACAACTATTCTTGAAGAAGTTCATACCCTTCACTCTAATAGAGGACTTCCGCAGCCAGTTTGAGCGTCTCTAGTAGGGTAGCGTGACTGTTACCCAGTAAGATACCAGATCAATGGATTTGTCTCGCCATGTAGTTGTCTTGATCGCTATTTCAAGGAAGAGGGTGAGGAGATTTACAGATGGACTTACTTTTGGTATAGGGCTACAAATAGACAGAGAGACTGAGGATGATATTTCTTTCACTCATTTTATAGAGATTGCAAGACAGATTGAGAGGATTCGTGTTCAGGGTAGAGAGGCGGCATTTGATACGAGGCCTCGTCGTTTTGGCGGTTTTAGTGGTGACTCATTCTGAGGAAGGGGTTCATTTGGTAGAGGCCATCCTATTAGGCCGATTTAGTTGGCACTTCAGGCATCACATGGTGTGTCGGGCAGTTATGGTTCTTATTTGTCTCATCCTGAGCAGCTAGCCTACAATGCACCTTCATCTCCCATTAGTGCACCACCAATTCAGAGCTATCACAGTGTTTATCCGGACCGTTAGGGTCAGTACCAAATTCTACAGCCATGCTAGCTGAGAGAGTGCTTTAACTGTGGAGGTACGAGTCATATCAGGAGGTACTATCCCAGACTTCAGAGCATTGGGCCACAATAGGGTACCTATGCCATGATTCCAGCATCGGTTGCTCCACCGCTTGCTCAGCCAACTAGAGGCGGGGGTCCGGAAGCCCGGGTGGTGGTCAGGCCATTAGAGGTAGAGGTCAGTTAAGGAGAAGGCGTCCGATAGGTGGAGGTCACAGTAGTGGGGCTCGGCCCCATTTCTATGCATTTCAAACTAGACATAAGGCATAGTCATCTGATACAGTCATCACAGGTGTTGTTCCGGTTTTCCATAGAGATGCATCAATTTTATTTGATTCCGTTTCCACTTATTTGTATATGTCATCCTATTTTTCTTCATATTTGGATATGTCTCGTGATTCCTTGAGTGCTCCTATTTATGTGTCTACACCTATTGGGGATTCGATTGTGGTAGACCGTGTCTATCACTCGTGTGTGGTCTCTAGCGCGGGTTATGAAACTAGGGTAGACCTTCTATTACTCAATATGGTGAACTTTGACGTGATTTTGGGATGGATTGGCTATCACCATATCATGCTATTCTTGATTGTCACGCTAAGACCGTGATATTGGCAATGCCGGTATTGCCAAAATTGGAGTGGAGAGGTTCAATGGGTTATGTTCCCAGCAGGGTGGTGTCTTATCTAAAGGCATAACTGGATGGTGGAGAAAGGGTGTTTGACATACTTAGCCTTTGTGAGGGATGTCAGTGTTGATACTCCTACCGTTGAGTCAGTTCTGGCAGTGAGAGACTTTCCAGATGTATTCCCAACAAACCTACCAGGCATGCCGCTCGATGGGATATTGATTTTGGTATTAACTTGGTGTCAGGCACTCTATTCCACCATATCGCATGGAACCAATGTAGTTGATGGAATTAAAGGAACACCTTCAGGAGTTGCTTGATAAGGGTTTCATCAGACCGAGTGTTTTGCCTTGGGGTGCTCCACTTCTATTTGTGAAGAAGAAAGATGGCTCTATGAGGATGTATATTGACTACATGCAACTGACCAAGGTTACTATCAAGAACAAGTACCCACTGCCGCATATTGATGATTTGTTTTATCACCTTCAGGGTGCTAAGGTATTCTCAAAAAGATTTAACATCGGAGTTTCATCAGTTGAAGATTCTGGTTCTAGATATTTCGAAGACGGCTTTCAGAACCCGCTAGGGACACTATGAGTTTGGTGATTGTTTTAGGCTGACCAATGCCCAACATCCTTTATTCCTTCATGATTGTGTTTATTGACAACGTATTAGTGTATTCTCGTAGCTGAGAGGATCATGAGAAGCACTTGAGGATCTTGATCCAGACTTTGTGGGAGAAAAGCTTTATGCTAAATTCTCCAAGTGCGAGTTTTGGCTTGATTCGGTGGCATCCTTGGGTCACAAGGTGTGCATTGAGGGGATTAAGATGGATCCATAAAAGATTGAGGCAGGCCAAAAGTGGCCTATACCTACATCAACTACAGAGATTCAGAGCTTCTTGGGTTTGGCGAGTTATTATCACCGTTTTATGGAGGAATTTTCATCCATCACAGCTTCTTTGACTAGATTGACCCAGAAGGGTATCTTTTCAAATGGTCTGATGAGTTTGAGGTGAGCTTTCAGAAGCTCAAGACTACATTGACTACAAACCTAATGTTGGCGTTGCCTATAGGTTCAGGATCTTACACTGTGCACTGTGATGCATCGCTTGTTGGTCTTGGCGCGATGTTGATGTAAGCCGGTAGGGTGATTGCCTACGCATCTCGGCAATGCAAGATTCATGAGAAGAATTACCCTATGCATTATTTATAGGTGTCAACCATTGATCACGCGCTGAATATTTGGAGGCACTATCTATACAGTGTTCCATGTGAGGTCAATACCGACCATCAGAGTCTCCAACACTTGTTCAAGCAAAATGACCTTAATTTGCGGCAGCGAAGATGGTTAGAGTTGTTGAAAGACTATGATATCACCATCCTATATTATCCAGGAAAATCCAATGAGGTGGAAGATGCATTGAGTAGGAAGGCTGAGAGCATGGGTATTTTGGTATATTTACCGGTAGGGGAGAGGCCACTAGCTATAGATGTCCAGGCGTTTTGGCATATTTACGGGTAGAGGAGAGGCCACTAGCTATAGATGTCGAGGTTTTGGCCAATCAGTTTATGAGGCTGATGTTTCGGAGCCTAGCCGGGTTCTCACTTTTGTTATGGAACAGTCATCGTTGTTGGAACGTATCAAGGCTTGCCAGTTTGATGATCCTCATTTGTTGGTGTTAAGGGACACGATTTAGCGTGGTTGTACAAAGTAGGTTGTGATTGGTGATGATAGTGTTATGCGGCTTCAGGGCCGGATTTTTGTTCCAAAAGTTGATGGGTTGAGAGAGTTGATCCCTGAAGAGTCTCACAATTCATGCTATTCCATTCACCCAGGTGTCACGAAGAGGTGCCGTGATTTGAAACAACACTATTGGTGGTGGAGAATGAAGAAAGCTATTGTTTCTTGGTGTTTGAATTTTCAATAAGTGAAGTACGAGACATCAGAAACCAAGCGGATTGATTCAGAGATTAGAGATACCAGAGTGGAAGTGGGAGCGGGAGCGGGAGCGGGAGCGTATCACTATGAATTTTATGGTAGGCTTACCACAGACCTTGAGGAAATATGACACAGTCTAGGTTACTGTGCACCGGTTGACTAAGTCTGCACACTTCATTCCAGTGATGACTTCCTATTCTTTAGAGTGCTTGGCTTAGATTTATATTCGAGAGATAATCTTCCTGCACGGCGTGCCCATTTCCATTATTTTTTATCGGGGCATGCAGTTCACATCGTATTTTTGGAGAGTAGTGCATCGTGAGTTGGGCATGTGGGTCGAGCTGAATACAACATTTCATTCTCAGGCGGATGGATAGTTCGAGCGCACTATTCAGATATTGGAGGAAATGTATGGATTTTGGGGCTTAGTGGGACCAGTTTTTACCTTTAGTAGAGTTCTCCTACAACAACAGCTATCAGTCAACATCCATATGCCTCCATACGAGGCCTTATATGGGAGGCGATGTCGTTCGCCAATTTGTTGGTTTGAGCCCGTAGAGGCTAGATTGTTGGGAACTGATTCGGGGTTCATTGGGACCAGTTTTTACCTTTAGCAGAGTTTGCCTACAACAACAGCTATCAGTCGAGCATCTAGATGCCTCCATACGAGGCCTTATATGGGAGGAGACGTCGTTCGCTGATTGGTTGGTTTAAGCATGGAGAGGCTAGATTGTTGGGAACTGATTTGGTCCGTGATGATTTAGAGAAGGTTAAGGTGATTTAGGAGTGTCTTCGTACAGCTCAGTCCATGCAAAAAAGTTATGTGGATCGGAAGGTTCGAGATGTGGCTTACATGGCGGATGAGAAGGTTCTTCTCTAGGTGTCTCCTATGAAAGACGTGATGCAATTTGGTAAGAAGGAAAAGTTGATCCCAAGGTTTATTGGCCCGTTTGAGATCATGGAGAGAGTTGGGGAGGTTTCTTATAGGGTTGCATTGCCTCCTAGCCTAGAAGGGGTACATATAGTATTTCACGTTTCCACGCTTCGGAAGTACCATGAGGATAGATCACATGTTTTGGTCTTCAGCACGGTGCATCTTGATGAAAATCTGACTTGTGTGGAAGAGTCGGTGGCTATTTTAGACCAGTAGGTTCGTAAATTGAAATCTAAGACTTTTCCTTCTGTGAAAGTGCAATGGGGAGGTTAGCCGATCGAGGAGGCTACAGGGGAATCCGAGTCCGATATGCAGAGTAGATACCCCCACCTTTTTACCAGTTCAGGTACTGTCATATGTCTATTCGAGGATGAACTTTTCTTTTAGAGGTGGAGAATGTAACGTCACAATAGGTCGTTTCGAGTATTTGCCTTAATTTTTATGTTCTGAGACCTCTCATAACTTCATTTGTTTAAAATGAGTCTAGAGTTGACCACAATTAACATTTGTGGTAAACGACCTCAGATTGGTATTGTGAAAATTCTAGTAGGCTTGTAGGATGTTTTTGGACTTATACGCACGTTTGGTTAGGGTCTCTGGTGACCCGAGCGCATTTCAGCGCATTGTGTGAAAGATTTTGAAAATTTGAGTTTTAAGCTGAAATCCTTGAGTTTTGATGATTGATTCTTGTTATTTGACGTAATTTGGATGATTTGAGGTAGTGAGCGAGTTTGTATAATATTATTACACTTGTGTGCATGTTCGGTTTAGAGCCTGAGGGGCTCGGGTAAGTTTTGGAGGTGTTACGGATATGTTGGGAACTGGTGGTGCTCAGCAGTTGCTGGTGCAAGCCTACAAATATCACATTTGCAAGGTCTGACTTGCATTTGCAAGCATTACTTTTGCGGTTAAATGATCGTATTTGTGAAAGGGCCTGAGATTGGGGAACTTCGCATTTGCAAAAAAGGAGCCGCATTTGCGAAGGCTGGGAAATTGCAAATGCGGACGGAGTCTCGCATTTGCAACTCTGACAGCTTTGGGGGCCACTTCGCAAAATCGAAACTTAGTTCGCATTTGCAGAGGGAGGGCCTTCGCAAATGCGAAGATTTTGTCGCATTTTCAACTTTTGTACATCTGATGCACTGATAGCATTTGCGAAAAGCGTAATTGCAAACAAGATATTGTAATTGCGACATCTGCAATTGGGTAAAAAGAGGGGAAAATTGGGACCTAGCTCATTTTACACCATTTCTCAACCCTAAATACTCTAGAGGCAATTTTTGAAGAACTTTTTCTTCCCAAATTCATTGGTAAGAATCTTTAACTAGTTTTCAATCAATTCCAACTACTTTTCATTAATATTTAACATCAAATCCTTTTAAATGGTCTTTCTGTTTGTGGAGAGCACTTAGAAACAAATTTTCAACTGATGATAGGGTTCTTTTATTTAACAACCCTACTGTATTCTAATGTGTCTGCTGGTCTGCTGGTCCAAACCTACTAATGAAACTGTTGATCACAATTTTAGTAAGGGTCTTTTTGCCAGTTTTGTTTGGAGAAAATATGGTGGAATTGCAGGAATACAAACTGTCATCAAGCCTCTCAAATTGCTCTTAATGACCTAGTGGATGCAAAAAAGTCATAATGAAGTCCAAAAACTAGTTCTTGGCACCTTGCCTATTATTATCTGCTGGAACCTTTGGAAGAACAAATGCAGTGCTAAGTATGGAGGAATGTCAGCCTCAATGGCCAGGGTCTTGTTTTCTATCAACTCAGATATTTCACTGATGCTGAGAACTAGTTTCCCTCATATCATGTGGCCTTTCGACTAGAATGAACTATATCCAATAGTTGAATAAATTAAGCACCAAAACTCTGTCATTCAAGTCATCTGGCAAAGACTTGAAACAAATTTTGTGAAGGTCAACAATGATGGGATTGCTTTGAGTAATTCAGGAAGAATTGAGGCAGGGGTCCTCATTAGAGATCATTCTAGTGGATTCATCCATTCCATTGTTATTCCCCTTGGGAAGGTACTAACAATCTTACTGAAATAGCAGCAGCCATTATATGAGTGAAATGGTGCTTGGACACTAGATTTAACAAAGTCCACCTTGAAGCAGATTCAACTCTTCTTATCCAGTGGCTGAGTAGTAACTATGAATACCCTTGGACATTAAAGATGAAGCTGCAGAAACTTAAGGACATATGCTTATAGTGTGAGGAATTCAGATCCTCACATTGCGTATAGAGAAGCTAATTGCCCAACTAATTTCTTATCTAAATTAAGCCATGAGCTGCCAGCATCGACCCATTTCCACACTCCATTAGCTTTACCTAACCACATCAGAAGACAAATCTTGCAAGAATCCATCAATACCCCAGCTTTAAGGCATAAGGAAACAAGCAGAATCATTGCACCACCACACTTAGCCTTCTCTTCCTCTCATGGTTATGGTTAACACAAGTTGTTGTAGGGGAGCTGACCTAATTGCCCAATTCCTAGTGTTCATACTGACAAACCAAATGAAGAGCCTTCACAAAGATCTTATCTACAGCACCACAAGAAGGAGAATGCAAAATCACCTATTTCAAATTCAATTGGAGGACAATATTGGTGAGGTTCTTGACACTAACTTAGGTTTCTTTTTTGCAGGTGTCTTAACTACTGGTACACATAATTCATTGGCATTCCCTCAATGTGTTGTATTAGCATCCCTGATGCTCAACCTACTGAATGATTGTCAATGTATTTGTAAACCATTACCAGTTTAAAGCCTTAAGAACAACCTTTCCCAAAAACCTGAATAGCAGGAGACTCATACTGCCAGCACAAGCCTTATATCTCACAGGTCCTCACCTAACCAAAAACCCTACCCCCTTGATCCCACATCACATAAACCATTACCACATCACACAAACAAGAAATCAGATCCACCACCACTGCCTACAACCTCCACCACAACTCATCACCATGACAACAACCACCTTCAATCTCTAAAGCACCAGTTCAATCTTTAACTACACCTCGCTGCTGAACCTATAAGAACCTGACAACAAAGCTCCTTGGCACACCTTCAGGAAAATGAACATCAACCATCTATCTTTTCATGTTCCTCCATTCCACCCTCTCACTGAAAACCTACTCAACTCACCTTCATCTGTCTTCATAAGCCACAAGAACCTGGGAACACCCACTCTTACTCACAGAAAATAGTACAATTATTTCACTAACTTTGCTTTCTTTTTTGCAGGTACTAACTCTCATGGTATATTTAATCACCTGGCCTACACTCAATGTGTTGTATTAGCATTCATAATGCTCATTCTACTGAGTGTACGAAAAGGTACAAAGTATACCATAATTCCATAAGCAGACAAAGACATTCTCATCTAAGAACATAAGGGAAGGAACTGTTATCCAATGTTGTCTACCAATGTTACACATCAGAGCATGGTATTAACAATTTGGCAACACTCAAATGTCCAATTGTCCAGTCTAGAATTCACATCAAACAGATAAAAATGCAGCAAACTCCACCTCAAAATAGTGGATCACCACACACAACAATGACTCACATGCCTACAATAATTCACAACCGAAGCACCAACATTTCTGTAGCAGTAACCAATTCCACAAACAGCCTACTCATATCTAAACCACAATTCACAACCCCCACCATTTTTCAGTAGACACAAAAACCTGAGAACAGTGCACCAACTCTTGCAGTTCTATTTCATTGACTACAGAGCCACATTCATCCATTGGAAGAAGGGCAATGATGTACTCTTATTATTAACCTTTTTGTTCACTTTTGCATCTACATTGGACAAATCTAGACCATTGATTTACATTCAATGTGTGGTATTAGTACTTCAGTTGCTCAGTCTATTGAAAGTATATTAACCGTCTCGGGTTTGTCTTTTTGACCATGCCAGCTAGGCACATACATCAATATCTTGCATTACTAATAGGATCCCCGTGAACATTGTTAGGGATTCAAACTTAACTGATCACTATGTTACAACAACAAGTAGCCTCTAGTTGATTATTTCTACACACTCTAAGGGCAAAACTCAGCATATATGGCTGCAATCATCAGTAGCTTGCCTTGTTTTCTCCAGTGCATCTCTTCACACACTATATAGACACAATTTTGAGATATTTTTTGGGACATTTTAGAGGCTCAATAACAAATAGCCACAGTCATAGCTACAATTGCAGCTGCAGTGCTCCATCTCTTCTGTCACCCAAAGACAACTCACTACTCCTCATTTTTCCGATACTCACATGCTTCTCTTAAACTTGGATTCTTTCATGACATTGTTAAACCTATAGTGAAGATAGGTTTCTCATACAGTGAAAATTTTCCCCATACATGGATATATAATTTTTTGTCACTCTACTTCGGATTAGTTTAATCAATCTGTAGATATAACACCTCTTGTAAATGGAAGGAGTCCTTCCATTCTTTTTGCATAGTTGATCTAAGTTTTCTTTGTTTTTGTGGAAGAATTGTTAATCCAATAGTGGATTGGAATATGGTAACATCTTATATGTATAACTTTGCTTATTGTATAGGATCCAATTGGTTGTAATTTTGACAATCAACTAGTTATGCATCATAAGATTGGAGGTAAGGTTCATGCCCCCTCTGTTGATGTAATTTTCTGTTTTTTATTTATAAAAACCAACCCTAGGCCCAATGCCTAGTTGATTTGACAAAAAAACTATGAATTTCATGGTAGAAATTATAGGGTTTTGGACGCTTGATAGATCCCAGGAGAGGTTAAATAGGTGATTCAATGGAGATTCATACGAAATTCACACGAGCTCCCCTCCCATGGCCTCTTCGGCCACTGGCCAGCCTCCTTTGGAGGTTAGTCAGTCATCTCTTCAATCCCCACACCCTATAACAACAAATACTAGCCCTAATCCAATCCAAAACTATGCAAAATTACTACAACCTACTTCATTAAATGCGCCCATGCAAATCCTAGCCAAAATACCTATTAAACCATTCGAGTTCCTTCACGGTGAGCCCATAATCAAGTGGAAGAAACAAGAAGCGAAACAATCAATAGTTAACAAGGTCTTCAACTGGCAGTTCTTGGAAAATTCTCTTATGGAAAGCCTGTCATAAGTAAATTACGTAAAGTTATTCCTATTCAATGTGAGATTAAGGGAGCATGTTCAATAGGTTTAATTAAAGATAATCATGTATTGATAAGGTTTTCCATGATGGAGGATTATGTTCATCTTCTTTCTAATCCATCTTTCTACTTGAAAGCTTAAGGTGAGATGTGGCAGATGAGGCGCACGAAGTGGAATCCGTGGTGGAAGCCTGGGGAGGAGACACCAATTGCAATATCTTGGATTAGCTTTCCAGAGTCTCCACCCAATTTCTTTAGTAAGGAATTTGTTTTCGCATTGGCAAGTGCAGTTGGTAATCCATTGCATGTTGATCTTGCAACTCAAAATGTTACTAGACCTACTTGTGCAAAGTTAAAGGTTGAGGTTAATTTGTTATCTAAGTTTCCTCAACGAATTAAAATAGTAGAGGAGGAAGATGAGTCTGGGCCTGAGGAGTTTAAGTGGATCAAGATCAAATATGACTACATGCCAAAGTATTGTAAGAGTTGTAAGAAGCAATGACATAATGAATTGGAATGCTGGGTGATTCATCCAGAATTACACAGGAATTTGAGAAATGTCATGAAAGTAGTAAAGGTGATTATATTGTAATATAGTTCTGTTGCTAGTTTACATTACAGGTTTTATCAGTGAGCATATTTTAACAAAAAAATCCTCGTCACTACTTCGCCGAGGTTAGACAAAATACTTATTGGGTACATGAGGTCGGTTGTACTCATACTACACTTCTGCACCTTGCGTGCAGATATCTGGAGCGGAGCTGGTGGTGATGTCGGGAGCTGGCCCTGAAGGTGTTCGTGCATTCCGGATATATATGCCACTTGTCCTTGGTAACTTTAAATTTTGTTAATTTTTTTATGTAACTTTCAAATAGATCTAGTAATTATTTCTATCAGCTTTGTAAATTCCAAGTCTTAGAAACTCATGATTCGTACTATCAGTTCTTGGGTTAATTTGTAAAAGTTCAGATAATTCTTCGCTATTTTCCTATAATTTCATTTGGATTGTATTGGCTGTTAGTTGGCTTACCTAGCAGGTCGAGTTAGGTTCCATCACGACTATTGATTTTTGGGTCGTGACAAATAGTGCTACTAAGGAAGATCTCCACAAATTACACCAACCGTAGGGAGTAGCTAGGTTCGTCCTATATGTCATAATCCAAAATCCCATCAAGCCGTGATAGCACTTAACCCAACCCGCTAGATAATCCAACTAATAAGAAACAAAATCTAAGCCAAAATTATTAAATACAAACCCAACACCCTTGTCGTAAAAGCAACCCCTTGACCGCAAAAGCGAGACACTACCTATCACAAATGCGATCTTAGCTTCGCATTTGCGAAGCACGCCTGCCCGACCCATGTTTCTCATTTGCGAGCCTGACATTGAAAATGTGAGGCTCGCAATTATGATCAGGTACTCGCAAATGCGACACCTGCAATCTAATAGCCTGTTTGACCAAGCTTCTAAAATCAACTTATTTTGAGAAGTGTTTTTTTCAAAAGTACTTTTGGTGAGAAGCAGTTCGTATTTGGATATTTAATTTGAAAAGCACTTTTGAATAGTTGTCAGACCTCTTTTATGTCCACACAACCCTTTTACATGGTTGAGTTACAAGAGTTTTTCCAATTAAAGTGACGTTTTGAAAATGGATTATTTATTATTTAGAGTCGCCACTTGGAATTGAGTTTTGGTGTTCCAAGTCACCTTTTATTGAATCCCTTGTCAAAAGGATGATTTGACTCTTTTTTTATGGTCTACGAAACAGAAGAATGAGTAAGGAATTCTGTTGACCGAGGGGAAGGTTTAAGGCACCCCTAGCGTCCCGTGGTTCTAGCACGGTCGCTGTATTGACTAATGTAAGGCTTAAATCAATTTTTAGCTATTCTTGTATTATATTGATTATGACTTATTTATTACCGCTTAATTAATTATTGTATTAATTATTTTTGACCTAGATGCGGTATGCACACAAGGTACTTCTTTCAAATTAAATTTTAAACCAAGGTACGAAATGTACACATGGTTATAATTATTTTAAATTTAAAGGCATCGAGACGCGGAATGCGCACATGACCCTTATATTACTTAAGCATACCAATCCAAGGTTCGGGTATGAACACATGAGCTCGATTATTTTTCCTAAACTAATTTTGAGATTATTAGGTCGTAAGCTATGGAATTTATTGTGGAAGGAATGAGAGTAAATTATTTATAAAAAGATGCATTGGCTTATAGCCTTATTGACATTTTGGGTCAGCTTATATATAAACCCATATATACTTAAGATGGTCAATTCTTGTAAGATCTCATGCGCCCAATTTTCAAAAGAAATAAAAATAAAAAGGATGGCTCAATTGATCATAATAGACCATTCCCTCATAATTCAAAGTCATGCCAAAAATACTACCCCGTAAGATTAAACAAAGAAACATCAGTTAATTAAGGTATCAAACATTCAAAGTTATCAACATGATTAAAACATTTAAATCAACAAGACAATGGCAACGTTCATATGTTTTAAAAGCATGAAGTTAATCGTAGGAAAAGAAACAGTAAAGAAAGAGAAGGGTTGCACCTTAAGGATCCAAGCTTTATATTAATTTAAAAGTAAAACTTAGTTAAGATGAATCGGCAACTGAACTCAACCAAAAGACCACGACCGCGACGAAAAAACTCGAACAGAAATTCTCGACTGACCTTGCCGACTCGATCGCGTTAGATCAAAAGAGATCAACGGTTGGGATTTGTCATAATCTAAACGGGGTCGTTTTGGGATCAAGGGATAGGGCAGGCCGGGTAAGGGGTTGGGTTTGGGCCTGGGTTGTCTGGGTGCATAGAACAATAGGGG
>ML350671.1:0-97212 GCA_005239505.1 Nicotiana paniculata | reverse complement strand
GAATCAATCAATATTCATAAAATCAATTGATTTATTGGGATTTTTATAGGACGATACGGCAAGCAAAAATCACATGCTCACAGAGCTATTGAAGGACTATGACATCAATATCCTTTATCACCAGGGCAAAGCTAATGTGGTAGCAGATGCACTTAGCAGGAAGTCAATGGGTGTCTTGGCCCATCTTGCAGTGCAAAGGCAAAATTTGGGTAGAGAAATTCAAAAACTAGCAAATGAGGGAAGTAGATTGGATGAGGCTTAAGAAGGAGGTATAACTCCTTATGCTTTAGCGCAATCCTCTCTTGTTGCGCATGTTAAGGCCAAGCAAGATGAAGATCCGTATTTAGTGAAGTTAAAAGAAGGAGTCAGAAACAAAGAAATCACCGCTTTCACTCTAGGAAGTGACGGAGTTTTGAAGTTGAATGATCGGTTATGTGTGCCTGATGTTCTTAGGAAGGCCATAATGGAAGAAGCTCACAGTTCGAGGTACTCTATCCACCCAGGTGCTACCAAAATGTATCTAGATTTGAAAGAGTTGCATTGGTGGAAAGGCATGAAGAAGCAAGTAGCAGCTCATGTGGCTAAATGTTTGAATTGCCAGCAAGTCAAAGCCGAGCATTAGAGGCCTGGTGGCCTAGCTTAAAATATAGAGATACCAAAGTGGAAGTGGGAGATGATTAATATGGATTTCATAGTAGGTATACCTCGCACATACCGTAAGCATGATTCAATTTGGGTTATTGTAGACCGACTGACAAAGTCCGCGCATTTCCTACCAGTAAAGACAATAGATTCTACAGAGCAGTATGTGAAGTTGTACATTAAAGAAATAGTCAAATTGCATGGTACTCCAGTTTCAACCATATCTGACATAGGCCCTCAGTTCACGGCGTATTTTTTGCAAGCATTTCAGAAAAGATTAGGTACCAATGTCAATTTGAGCACCGCTTTCCATCCACAGATCGATGGCCATGCGGAACGGACCATTTATAATCTCAAAGATATGTTGCGAGCATGTGTTATAGATATTAGAGGTAATTGGGATGATCACTTGCCACTTATAGAATTTGCTTACAATAACAGCTATTAGGCTAGCATCGGTATGGCTCCTTATGAAGCGTTGTATGGGCGAAGATGTAGGTCTCCAGTGGGTTGGTTTGAACTAGCAGAGGTGCCGTTGATTGGTCCAGAGTTTGTTTGTGAGGCCTTAGAAAAAGTTCAGCTAATCAGGGAAAGACTGAAAGCGGCTCAGAGTCGTCAAAAGTCGTACTCTGACAAGAGGCATCATAACTTAGAGTTCATGGTTGGTGACAAGGTGTTTTTGAAAGTTTCACCAATGAAAGGAGTTATGAGGTTTGGTAAGAAGGGGAAACTCAGTCCTAGATTTATTGGACCTTATGAGATTATAGGGAAGAAAGGAAATGTGGCTTATGAGCTAGCGCTGCCCGTTGAGTTTTCCTCTGTTCATCCTATCTTTCATGTGTCTATGCTTAGAAAGTACATTCATGATGAGTCACATATAATACATGTCGTTACTGTAGAAATTAAATAAGGCTTGACTTATGAAGAGGTACCTATAGAAATTCTCGATAGACAAGTAAGAAAGTTAAGAACAAAAGATATAGCATCGGTAAAAGTTTTGTGGAGTAATCATGATTCAAAAGAGGCTACGTGGGAAATCGAGGAAGATATGAGAGAGAAATATCCATATTTATTTGAGGAAAAAGGTATGTGAATCTAAGTTGGTTTGACATTTGTATTTCATTTATTAAATACAAGTTAGCATGTGTTTATTTGCTAGATTATACTTAGCTGATGAAGTAATTTAGTTTTTGTCAGGGTATTTTTAGTTATTTAATAATTTAGTGCCATGCCAGAGTATATTTAATTCATTAAGGTTATTACTTTTTGTAAAGTGTTTTGCTTTAGAAATTGATTGGTTATTGTGGTACCTCCTTGCCGGAGTGTGTGTAACTAGTTTATGAGTGGTGTATGGTGCCTATGAATGGCCTGTTATGGTATATTTGGTTGTTGTTGGTGTAGTTGTGGTATTTGTGATAGGGGTATTTTTTTGGATAGTCCAATTTACAAGGGAAACTCTGCCGAAATTTTTGAAAATTTAGGGAGTTAGCCAAAATTTTGAGTGCTAAGAAAACTTAAGAGGTTCAAGGACCTAAGGAATGATTGTTAGCTTAAGAATAAGGCCCTATCAACATTCGAGGACGAATGTTTTTTTAAGGAGGGAAGATTGTAACACTCCTCAAATCTATAAAAGTTTCAAGACCCGCTAAATATAGAATTTAATTTTTATAATCTTAAATTATACTTCTATTACGGATTTAAACCCTTGTGATTGATTTTGAGTTACTTCTCTATTTATAAATAATTAAATATACAATTAGGAGAATATTAATAATTTTAATATTTTTATTATTAGTAAAAGTAGGTACCATTAATTATTAGTTAAGTGAAAATAAAACAAGAAAAATAGTAATCATAATAATAATTGTAATAATAATAAAACATGGAAAAAAAGGGGGGGCCTAAAGCCTTGGAAAAAGATAGAAACCTTTCATTCAAAAAGAGAAAAGGCCTAAAGCCTTAAAATCAATACAGAACTACTGTTCTTTTCAGTCATGGCAAAACAAAAAAAAAGAGAAGAAACAGAGAACTCAACCTTACGAACGACAACAGCCATCAAAATACTCACGCGAGGCAACGGGAAAATTCTAGGGTTCTTTACAAATCACAAATTCTTAAACTCATGAATAAAAAAATTCCCTATTCTCAGTTATCCTATGGTAGTAATGGGTATAGTAATTCAATTCTTACTCTATATCAACAATAGATTTCATGTTTAGGGGTGAAACTTTAAAATTGATTAAATGCACTGGTTATTGTAGAGTCGATTGTTTGACTGGTGTCAATTGGACTGGGGCCTACGTATTGGCTCGAGAAGTTTTAAGGTGAGTTGATATAACTCATTACCAAAGTGGTTTAACTCACAAAAGCNGGTGTTTAATGAATTGGCTAAAAGAGTGAACATGTACTTAATTGAAGTGAGTGAGTTCCTGTTAGCTTAGAATTATTTTAGTTAAAGTTAGATGATTTATTTTGATATATGTGCATAAATTTTCAGATTTTTGTGTTATTCTTATATGTCATTTTCATGTTAAAAACTCATGAAAAAACAAGAATATTTAGAAATAATTTTGAATGTTTATTTTATTTTTATGTCATACCTTACATTTAAGAATTCTAGAATAAGTATGTTTGAAACATTTAGACTTGAAAAGTCACAAGAAGAAGTTTTAGAAAGAAAAGATTTTTGGGAGTATCCTTTATTCTGAGAAGGGGTCTTCGTCCAGGCCGAGGGTCCTGACTAAGGCGTTGACTTCCTGAAACTACTTGTGCCAAAGTAAGGAGCACACGAGCCGAGGGTCTCGTTGCTGAGAATTCACTTAGACAAGCTAAGGTATGATACATGAGCGCTGAGAACCATGAAGCGAGTGACACCTCGTGGACTGGGCCTATTCGATCAGGTTGGGATCGAACCCATACCGATCACAGGGTAACTAAGACAGAAATAGGTCAGGATAGTTGGAACTCCCAAAGTACAAAGAGAAGTATTTTTTTTTTAAAGAAACGAATTTCTTTTAGAATATTCATAAACTACTATGATGCGATTATTTTAGAATTGTTCTTAGAAGCTTTATATTTTTCTATGCATTTAGATACTTTGCTCGTAATATGTATTGTATTAAAGTTTCGTCCCCTGTTGTTGAGACTCACTGAGTACAATGGATAATACTGACCTTGTTGTTTGGGAACCTACGTTGGTCTGCGGTACAACGTAGGAACCGGTTTTGCAGGCGAACATGCTACGGGTTAGGACTTCCATCTCTTCCAGTGCTATTGGTGAGCTCCACTTTTGTTCGTGGGGTATTCCTTAAATTCATATTTATCTAGCTATTCTTTGTTTACTTAGAGAACTGGCCAGAAATCTCATGTCCTGAACAGTGCGTCACTTTATTAGTAGAGGCTTCATAGACATAGTCGTGGGGTTAAAAATTCAGATGTTTTTTATAATAACTTAGTAGTATTTCATTATTTTCTACGAATAAAGTTTTGGAGTTGGTTTATTTTAGATATTTAAATTAATTAAAATTATTTTGTTATAGTATTGCCTTATTGAACATAAAAGTTTGAGGTTATAATAGATTTGACAAGCGCAGATGGTTCGCTCGGTCATGTTTAGTGATCGGGTGTCGGTCCCGGCTTGTTTGGAAAATGGGTCATGACAACTATGTTTTAAATATTCTATATATCTTGACAGTGTGTGCCTTCTAGATAAAGCACTATATGGCCTTAAGAAGGCACCTAGATCTTAGTTTGACAAGTTCAGCTTACAGTTACTTCACCTTGGTTTTAGTGTAGTCAGACAGACTCCCAACTTTTGTACTGCGTTGTAAAAGAGGCATAGTCTTGCTTCTTCTATATGTTGATGATATAATTGTCACTGGAAATCACACTGTACTAATTTCAGAAATCATTAGTAAACTAGGGAAAGAGTTTTCTATGAAGGATCTTGGTCCTCTGCACCTCTTCTTGGGCATTGAGGTCACCTACTTTACTGGAGGCATTCATCTAAATCAAAGTAAGTATGTTGTAGAATTGCTTGCCAAGACTAGCATGGCAATTGCTAAACCAATAAGTGCACCTCTAGCATAGAAGCATCGCCTACAAGAAGTTGTGGATGATCTATTTGATGCTTCACTATACATGCGTATTGTTCGCAGTCTATAGTACCTAACCCTCACAAGACCAGATATAACTCATGCAATGAATTTGGCAAGTCAATTCATGTATAGTCCAAACAACACTCATTACCAAAATGTAAAAAGGATCCTTAGATATGTGAAGGGCACAATTGAGTTTGGTTTAAGAATCTTATCTCGATCACCCTTCGGGTTATATGGTTTTTGTAAGGACCTGGCCGGTTGGTTTGAGTATTTTAGCCCCAATACCCTAATTTATGCTTGCTCTTATATATTGTGATTTTTCTACTTTTCGGAGTGTTTGATTTTTGTTTCAGGAAATTTATGGAGTGAAATGGGACACATAGGCCCTAAGTTGGAGGTTTAGGTTGTAAAAGTTGATCGTAGTTTAACTTATGTGAAGATGACTCCGGAATGGAATTTTTACGATTGCAATAGCTCTGTAGGATAGTTTTGGTTTTAGTAGCGTGTCCCGATGTTGATTTGGAGGTCCGTATGTCGTTTAAGAATGAATTCGCGAAAGTTGGAAAATGGAAGATTTTGTAAGGTTTGACTAGGAGTTGACTTTATTGATATCGGGGTCGGACCCCGATTCCAGAAGTTGGAATAGGTCCATAATTTCATATGACTTGTGTGCAAAATTTGAAGTCAATCGGAGTTGATTTGGTATGAATCGGCGTTGGTTTTGGAATTCGGAGTTTCATAATTCATATGCTTGAATTTGGGTTGCGATTCGTAGAATTTGTGTTGTTTGATGTGATTTGATGTTTCGAGTGTGTTCGTATGATGTTTTAGGACTTGTTGATATGTTTGTTTAAGGTCCCGAGGGCCTCTGGTGTAATTCGGACCATGTTCGGTGCATTTCAGATCATTGTGGAGTTGCTAAATCTGGTGCTTCTGGTGTCCTTATATTCGATCACGAATGGATTAACACGATCGTGAAGGGTAATTTGGCACTGGGAAAATTTGTTCTACGCGATCTCCTGAAGGGGTCTGCGATCGCGGAAGGCTGGTTTCCACTAAATCACGAACGCATTGAGGAGGTCACGTTCGCGTAGAGGAATTTGGGGGCGTCGGGTTTTTAGGGAACCGCGATCTCGTAGCTTGATGAGTCAGTGCTTCGCGTTCTCATGGGATATCTCGTATTCGTGTATAAGGTTTTGAGCTGATGGAATTTATGTTCTTCGCGGCCGTGAAGGAAATTCGGCAATTGCGATGTGTAAATCACTGGGCAGCAGACTTAAATTTCAAAATTGAGGGTTTATTCCATATTTCACATTTCAGACTTAGAGAGCTCGGTTTGAGGCGAAACTTCGATGGATGTTCAGACAGATCATTGGGGTAAGGATTCCTAACTCGATTTTGGTTAAATTACTCGAACCTATCATTGTTTTTATCATGTAATAACAGATTGGAGTTGGAAATATTAGGGAAAAGTGATAGAACTTCTAAGGCTAAATTTTTGAGTTTTGAAAGGCGAAATGAGGTCGGATTTGAATAATTCGTGTATAATTGGGCTCGACATCAAATGGGTGTTTGGCCTTTGTAATTTTGGTCGAGTTCCGAGATGCGGTCCGAGGTGACTTTTGGATCAATTTTTCAATTCCTTGCAACTATCATAATTTCATTGTTTGAATTGGTTTCCTATAGTTATTTATAGTATGAAATTTTTTTTGGCTAGATTCGAGCCATTCAGAGTCGAAAATTTGAGGGAAAGACCTTCTAGTTAATTGATTTAGCGTGGTTTGAGGTGAGTGACTTGTCTAACCATGTGTGGGAGAAATTCTCCTTAGGATTTGGTGTTGTTGTGACAATTCTGATATGTGAAAGCCGTGCACGCAAGGTGATGAGTGTGTACACGGGCTAAATATTGAAATTTTCAATTTTTAGCTATGTAGATTCTTTTCATGCTTTAATTGAATTACCTTAACATGTTATAATCATCATATTTAATGTAATTTCACATGTCTACTTGTCGTATCTCTTACTTGCTAATTGCTCTACATGTTTAGTTGAAATTCTTGTTTCCTTATTCCGTAATCATTATTTAACTGTTGAATTCTTACTTGGAATTGTTGTTGCTGAGATTGGTATTGAGTTGCAAAGGTCGTGATTCCTATTGAGGCAAAGTTTTAAGTTGTGAAATATCATTCCATTGAGTTATTGTCCGGGTTATTATTGTTGAGACTTTGTGTACATTGTGGTTGAGTCGTGGACTTCTTATTGTGCAGTTCTGTTATTGTTGGTTTCTCTAACAAATTGTGGTATTGGGCACTTGAGGTGCAATTTGTGATACATTGAAATATTGATACGCATATGATGGTATAAAGTCTGGGTGTTGAAACGCATGTGGCGAGATAAAGTGGCTTTGATATGCGTGGCTAGTAGAGGAGCTACTAGAAGCCATGCCGTGTGATAAGGTGGGTTAAAATGTGGGATGCTATTTCGGGAAAAATGATCTTCAAAACTAAATGTAAAGGCTCCTGTGGTGATATAAGGAACGATTGTGATTTATTTTGTGATTTGAGACTATGAGGCGGTAACCCGATAGTGACGTTTGTTGACATTCTCCCATTCTTTGTACTTCTTCGATCATTGTTTCCTTAGCATACCGTTAATTGTCTTTCTCCGTGTTGCCCTAATTACCTAGTTATGTGTAGTTAATCTTGTTATACTATTCGTTGTTTCAATTCCACTGTGTCTTTATTACACTGCCTACATTTTTTCAGTCTTTTATCATTACCACTAGGGCCCTAACCTGACCTCTTCACTACTCTACCGAGGTTAGGCTTGGCACATATTGGGTATCGTTATGGTGTACTCATGCTACTCTTCTGCACATCTTTTTTTGCAGATCCAGGTACTTCCTATCAGTCTAGGCATTAGTCGGGATTCTACTATGGAGACTTCAAAGTATGCCTGTCGGCGTCCGCAGGCTTCGGAGCCCCCCCTCTCTAGATCTCTTATTTCACTATTCTTTATATATAGAGACATGATGTATAGGATTATCCAGTATTCATACTTAGGGCTTGTGACTTGTACTACGCCGGGTCTCGGGATTTGTATTATGCTGTGTTGTAATATTATTTTTTTACAACGGTCGAGTTTGAGACTTATATCTATTGTTATTTTAATTATTTCGCATGTTGTTAGCCTTAATTAGTATTAGAGACTAGGTGCCGTCACGACATCCCATAGAGAAAAATTGGGGTCGTGACAGTTTCTCTGATGCATACTGGGGAGGGTGTGCTATGACTAGAAGATCAACTACATGCTACAACATCTACCTAGGAGCTAACTGCATATCTTAGACAACCAAGAAACAACACATGGTGGCAAGGTCTAGTGCAGAAGCTGAGTATAAAGCACTAGCCTCAACAACAGTTGACATGAAATAGATAACCTACATTCTCAATGACATTGGTGTTCGTTTAAAGACTGCACCAACAATGTTCAGTGATAACTTGTGTGCACTATATATGATAGTCAATCCAGTAATGCATGCCAGAACAAAGTTTGTTGAGGTGGACTATCATTTTATTAGAGAAAAAGTTGCTAGTGTTTAGCTTGTCACAAAGTTTGTTAGATCAACGGATCAGCTAGCTGACATTCATACTAAGGCATTGACTAAGCAGATGTTTGCAGTTTTTCGAAGCAAGTTAGGAGTGGTAACTCCACCTCTCACTAGTTTGAGGGAAGTGTTGAAGAAGCTGACCATGATGAGGATAAGCTTACATGAGATAAGCTTGATTAGATTGCATTGTAAAGTTTGTAATCAACTCAATGTAGTAGTCATACATGTAGTAGAACTCTTCAGTCATTGTAGGAGTTATGTCTTTAGCATACTTAACCTGGTTTTTCTCTTGTTTTGTGACTTATATAAATGCAGTCACTTGTGGCTTATGTATAAGAAAACATCTGTGACTCGACTACTCAATACAATCTCTTCTCAGTCTTGTGATTTCCTACACTAAGTTACGTCTTAAATATAACGCCAAATTCATCTGTAACGTACACAAATTAACCAAGTCCATTTACTACTTAATTTTCTCTGTCACTTTACACATTCACCGTTCCCTTTTCTTTTCCTTTTTACCCCTATCCTTAATTAATTTTAAGATGACAACATAGAAAAATACATAGGCATATCTTGAAACTAGTCAAAATCTCTTACTTCGTGAAATCCCTCTTACATTTTTGCACTCCGATTCATGAATAATGAACGCGATGCACAGTGTCCCCCGAATAAGTTTATACTAAGCAGACATGGATCTAGCATATAATATATGAGTTCACGTGAACCTATTAATTTTTACCAAAATCTTTTACCTATCTCTCTCTCTATATATATATGTGTGTACATATATTAAATGTATAAATATTTGTGTGTTAATTCAATTATATTACTAGTAATATCTTTAAATCGTTTAAATTATGAATCCGCCTTAATATATTACACATTATGCATACAACTCTCTACCAATATGCTCTGCTCTCGATGTATGGAGTGAAGAGAAGATGCTGAATTGAAGTAGTACACGTGCACTGCTTATTCAATTAATTCCTACTACGTACTACTTTATTTAAACAAACCTCTCTTCTCAACTCCATCAACGGCCAACCTAGCTAGTTGCTAACGTCCTTAGAAACCTAGTGCGTCTATTTACTTATTAAAACAAAAGTTTAACTACTGCACAGGAAAAATATATACTACTATTAAATTACTTAAGATTTAAGAACGAATTAATTACAAGTTACTTTTTGTAACAAACATGGATTCGTAATTTGTAACAAGTGTTAAATATAAAAACATATTACCAGGAAATAAAATACATTAGTAGTGTATATTTTTGTTATAGTATTCGTGTATATAAATAAAACAATTCGGATCATTGTGTTTCTAACAACCATCACTCTAAAATATTGTAGAATAAAAAGAGAACAAAGACATTTTTCTTTTTCTTTATATTCTTTTCTACCAAGGAAGAACTTTTTATTCATCTGCTCCTTTACGACTGAAGCTTTACGGTTGTAGCACTTTACGTTATAGAACACAAATATTAATTTCTTTCACCTTTTTTGTTGTCATTATATTGTTTGATCCAAAATTTAGATCCGGGTTCAATTCAATTAGATTTAAATAATGTAGAGTCAATCTTAGCTATGTTAATCGATTTTGTAGTAGATAATATGTAGGCAGAATACATAACCGAGCCCTTAAACTTGACTTTTTTTGTCACTTGAATACCTAAACATAGGATTATTCCTATCCGGCACTCAAACTAAATCCCATGTGTGTCAATTAAACATTGTCAAGGGAAAGGGCGCATGAACATGAGAAACTTGTTGTTTTTTATTTTTTATTTATTATTATTATTATTATTATTATACTCCATATTATGATTATTTTAAATATCCTAATATACTATTCCTATTAAAGCTCCAATTTTTATCCCCATTCTTCTATTTCTCTTCTTCTTCCCCTTAGACAGAACCTGTCAATTTTTTCTCTTAATTTGTTAGCCCTTTTTTGCATATAAACCTCACTCCTTTGAAGCTCTCTTGAATTGGGTCTCATCTTCTTCACATCTTGAAGTGTTTATGGCTGCTCCTCTGAAGGTCATTTATTGACGTGGGTATTAGCTTCTCCACTCATTCAGAATGTCGAACAAATCGAAATCACCTTCTTTAAAAGAAGTTTCTTGTTATTGTGGGACGACTGCCGAATTATTATTTCATGGACTCCTTAAACCCAAATCGTCATTTTTTCCTTGGCAAAATCGAAGGCAAAGTTGCTTGCAAATTTTTCAGGTGGTATGACGATAAAATTATTAAGAAACCTAAGAGGGTAATTTCTGGTTTATTGAGCGGAGTAAAAAAGTTTGAAGAAGAGAGGGATCAAGTTGGGATAATCGGGTTTTCCATTTTAGGAAATGAGTTTCAATTTGTTTTGGAGGTTAAATTTATTTAGTGAAAGGTTTTAATTATGTCGAACAATTTGTTGTTAAATTTAGGGTGTTAAGAGGCAACTGTAATACACACACTTAATTTTTTAAAAACTTTTCGCGGACAATCTGGATAGTGTTTAATTGGCACAGATGGAATTTAGTTGGAGTGCCTGATAGGGACAACCCTATGTTTAGGTGTCCAAATGACAAAAAGGGCAAGTTAAAGGGCCCGCTTATGTATTCTTCCTAACATGTATGTTTGATCGAATGTCAATAAATATGGACAATACTAACAATATTTAATGACTCAAAATATGAAGGATAACATTAAATAATAATAAATAGCAATGAATGGCATTTAAGAAAAGGGAGGTGCCATGGTGTATGTTGTTCCCTGATGATATAGTTCTGATTCATGAGACGCGAGGCGACGTTAATGAGAGACAGGAGGTTTGGAGGTAGGCCCTAGAGTCCAAATGTTTCAAGTTGAGTAGGACTAAGATGAAATATCTGGAGTGTAAGTTCAGCAGCGTGACGGGGGAAGTGGACATGGTGGTGAGGCTCGACTCACAAGTCATCCCCAAGAGAGAAAGTTTCAAGTACCTAGGGTCAATCATCCAGGGAGATGGGGAGATCGATGTGGATGTCACGCATTGTATTGGGGTGGGGTGGATGAAATGGCGGCTAGCGTCTGGAGTCTTGTGTGACAAGAAGGTGCCACCGAAACTCAAAGGTAAGTTTTACAGAGTGGTAGTTAGACCGACTATGTTGTATGGGGTTAAGTGTTGGCCAGTGAAGAATTCACATATTCAGAAGATGAGAGTAACCAAAATGAGGATGTTGAGATGAATGTGTAGGCATACTAAACTGGATAAGATAAGGAATGTAGATAGAGGGTGGGTGTTTCTCCCCTGGACGACAAGATACTGGAAGCGAGGCTTAGGTGGTTTGGGCACGTGCAGAGGAGAATCATAGATGCCCAGGTTAGGAGGTGCGAGCAGTTGGCTTTGGTAGGTACGAGAAGAGGTGGAGGGTGGCCTAAGAAGTATTAGGGCGATGTGATCAGGCACGACATGGCGCGACTTTAGATTTTCGAGGACATGGCTCTTGATAGGAACGTGTGGAGGTCGAGCATTAGGGTTGTAGGCTAGGGGGTAGTTGAGAGTTTTTCCCTCTTTATATTGGGTAGTCTGATAGAGTTTTGTCTAGTTTTGCTAGCGGTCTATTTTGTATTCACATTATTTTATTGTTTTGTATAGTTTTATGTTATTTCCCTTTCACTTATTAGTTGTCTCTTACAATGATGTTATTACCTGTCCGGCTTCTTTTGTTGTTATAAACATTTTCTTTTGTTTCTTTTCTGATATTATTGTCTCTTTATTGAGCTGAGGGTCTCCCGATAACAACCTCTATACTCTTCCGGGGTAGGGGTAAGGTCTGCGTACACTCTACTCTCCCCAGACTCCACTAGTTAAATTTTTTGGGTATGTTGTTGTTGTTGTTGAATGGAATTTAAGTAAATAATAACATGCGAGTCACCCGAAATGGGATAAGATTTGTGTATATTCCTTCTGACAATGATGAATGATTGGTAAGCCTTTGAACATTCAGGTTGTTCTTGGATCAAGCGGAAAAATTATGCAAGAATCATACTTAAAAAGTATTTCTCGTGTGTTTGCAATAAAGCCAGATTCTCTCTATAAAGTTCATGTGTTTCCTTACAAGTGAATATCTTATCCCCCCTATCCTTGTATCTTTTTCTATCTATAGGGAATATATACCTAAATAACCCTAATAGTACAGGTATAGAGAATATCCACTAGAATATTCCCTTTGGGTGTCTTATCCTAAATTCAGTCCTTATTCACTCTATTTACGGTTAGTGCTTGACCTAGACCTCGATCTACATTAACTCATCGACCTTGATCTTCAATAGCTTCGTCGGATCTGCCCTTCAATTCTCAAGAGACTATTTCGACCTTGGGTAGGCCTTTGTCGAAGTCGTACTTGGCGACATGTGGCAGTCCATGAGCGCCTCATTAATGCTAAGATGGTTTGATTGTGTCAAAGGCAATTTTTGAACCATACAGTTAGTCCTTCCGCTTATTGAGATCGTCCTTGTAGGTGAGTTTAATGAGTGGATAATGTCGTTTGTGGATAAATTTATCGGGTAGATTACTTGAGTCATTGTCGTTGTGGCGAGCAGGCAACGTGGCCCTCTGAGGACCGCATATTTTAAATTCTTCAAATTTCTCGGGTAATTTGCTGGTGCTATCCTACCCAAGGGGTAGAGTGACATCATGACACTATGCGTCATGATGACGCATGTTCCCGATGTGTTGCTTCGATTCGTGCGTGACCCTTGATTGGATATGCCGTTTCAATTTCAATGCCAATTATGACGAGATGCTTCGAGTTTAGTGCCATGATTTCTTTAAATAAGGGTTCTTGGACCTGAATTTGAAATTTTGTTCTCTAACTTTTGAGACACCAGCCTTCTTCTCTGCATCTTGTTTCTCTGAATCTCCTTTCCTTGTTCTATTTCCCTGCACCTCCCAATCTCACCCTTTTTTATTCTTCTTCATCGTCTTGAATCATGTAAACTTGCTGTCAGATGCTGGTAGACGGAGTCACTTTGCTCCATTGGCAGTGGTGTTTCCTTCCAGTGGGGAAAGTGTTTCCGCCATTGCTGAGGTGAAGCTTTCCCGTCCACGGAGGAGATAATCCCCCTTAAAATCGATGTTAGGTATAATCTCACCCAATCACCAGATTATGTGCTTGAGGGTTTTTATCCACGATGACATCCAAAGAATTGACGGAATTCAAAACCAAATTCTATTTTCCAAATTACGTCTAAGTAATCCCGATCGGAGGGGAAGTGGTACAGGTTCATCGCCCTGGATACTGCGCTCTATACGCCTACCCCTTCCTCATCGGTTATTCATTCCCCCTTCTTCCATTGGTGGAAGAATTTTGTCATCACTATGGCATCTGCGCTGCCCTGCTCAGCTTGCACTGTACGTCAACAAGATTATCTAAATGCTGACTAAATTCGTCGAGTTGGCCGGGGTCGAACTGACGCTGCACCATTTTGTGCATCTATTCGCTCATAGCTTTTATAAGGGAACGATGTTGAACCTTCGCCATCATAGATGAAAATGTTTGGTGGTGAAGACGGGCGACAAGGACAATCGTCAGTTCTGGCTCAACTTCTTCTACGTTAGAATTGGGAAATTTGTGGCTAACATCGAAGGCTTTCCTAAGGCTTGGAACTACACATGTAACTTCCCTGTTTCTATCGTTACTCTTTTACTTGCTGTGAGTTAGTTGAAGTATTTTCCCTTTCTAGCATCCAATAACCAGCCTCCCTTTTTGGTCACACGCATTACTGATTGGGTCGAGCAAGTCCTCTCCCATGTCGCAGGAATTTGCGACTAGCCGAGCTTCTCCAAGAAGTTCAATCTGGCTCTTCCTTGTACAGGTAACTTCTTCTCTTTGGCCGTGGTCGTTTCACTTTCTATTGTATGTCGGTTCGTTTTACTAACTCCAATATTTGTCTTTTTCCCAGGTCGAAGGTCTTCTCGGAGGAGCCGGGCCTCGGTGCCCTCTTTTTGAAGGAAGGTTGTTGTGCCTTTGGCTTCTGCCCTTGTTACAACTACTGCACCTTCTGTACCTGCCCCTTTCTTGGCTACTCCAGTCCAAGAGCCCTTTCTCCATACTGTCTGCTGCTTCTTCTCCTCAACTATTCTTGTTGGTCAATGAGGACGACGATGTTTCCCCTGATGATGGGGGTCTACTACCCCGTAAGAGGAGAGTCGTTGATGCGGTAGGAGAAAAGCCAATAGCTACTGACTTAGAGGAGGGCGACCTTATTTTTCGAGAGACTGCCGTAATGCATGTTTGACAGAGCACTAGGACGTAACCCGAAGCCCCTCATTTGGAGGAGGTGAATGTGGATGTACTAGTGTGTCTCGAGGGGGAAACAGTTGAAGTGGGAGCGCTTGACGATGACCTTGAACTTCCGAGGCAGGAGTAGGCATCATCCTCTAGGGTTGCAATAGATGTCCCTTCATCCGTTGGTGACAGAGGGAAGGTTTTCGCTGAGGAGGATGCCAGATCTGATTTTGATATAGAGTTGAGGATGATTGATGAGGGGCTCACTTAGATTGAGGTGAGGTTGGAGGGGGGATATAGGATCATTACGATCCCAATGTATTGTAATCTGCTCTTAAATACCGAGGAGATAAATCCCTGCCCTCAGTCCTTTCTGTTCTGAGGTTAATGGAACGACCCTCGAGAAGATAAATGATAGTACTTTGTTGAATAATATTGTTGGTCTCACTCTCAGGGTAAGTACGACTATTGTTCGTCCCTTTCGTTATGCTTTAGTTTCTTTACAAGTTCTAACATCTTCTCTTCGTTCTGTAGATGGTTATTCTAGAGATTGAGAGCACTCGGTAGGAGAAGATATGTAAAGAAATTTTCGTGAGGCTGAAAGATAAGCATACAACGTGCCTTGGAAAGTACTGGGAGCTCCAGGGTCAATTTTGCGAGGGAGGCGACGTGATGACTTTGAGGGAGGATTTGAAGATAAAAGACGAAGAACTGATGGCGTCCATGGAACGATTCAGTGTTCTTGAGCGGACATTAAGGGCCACGGAGGAGGAGTTTGAACTTAGGAAAGGTGTGGAGGGCCAATGTAGCGACCTCAAGGCTCAAGTAGCCCAACTGCAGGGTCAGTTAGACGAGTGCCGGTTTCAAGTAGAGGCACTCAAGGGTGATATTGTCGAGAAGCGGGAGGATCTCGACAAAGCGGAGTATTCTCTAATGGAGGACGGAGGAGAGTGGAGTTTCTCGAGTTGGAGAACCGAAACCTTTGTTCCGAGCGGGAGAATGACCTGTCGATGGCGAAGGCTAAGGAGGATTGCCTTGAGGAGAGGATTTGGGAATTGGAAAAGGAGACCTCCAACCTTTATGATCGGGTTGCTGCTTTGGAGGCCGAGAAGGCCCAACTGCTTGCACGTCCTTCTTCATTTATTGCTTCATGATTCCCCAATGGACTATGTGAGCTGTGTGAAGAATTGATTCATGTCGAGGCCCGACTTGATGTATTTGGTGAGTTGCATACGGCAGGCTCTGTTTTAGAAGCGGCCTTGAGGATGCTCGGATCAAGGCTTTCAAGGCGAGGATTTCTTGTGGCTATGACCCTACTTTGGCTCTACCTGGTGAAGAGGATGAGGAGGGGGAGGATGCCATGGATCATCTTGATGAGGAAGCTTGGTACAATTCTATTTACCCTTAGGGCAAGAATGGAGGAGGATGCTGGAGGCCGAGACGGTGATGGTATCGACGGTCAGGGTGATGGTTTTGTTGAAGGTCGGGCTGATGAGGATGTTGTGGATCATGGTGGTGATGGCTAGTAGTTCTTTTTTTGACATTTCTTGTATGTTTTAGTTTGGCATCTCGATGAACCTTTGTAACAAACTTTAATCTATAAATATCAAAGTTGATTTTTGTTTTCACTTGTGCCCTTCTTATTTGTTTCTGTACTTGCATGTTTTGCTCCTTTATATTTTTTAATGTTGACCTCTAGCTGACCATAATGCTCGGGCAGAATAGCCATAAGCTGAATCATCGCTTTATCTATGTAGACCGAGTATGTTTCCTTAGTTAAGCACCGTTAGGCGTTGTTTGAACTTACTCAAACTTTGTGCTTTCGTTATGTCGTAGACGAGGGCCGGTAGGCGTTTGTTCGAGCTTGGTCGAACTTAACCTTTTAATAAATCACGGCCGAGGGCTGGTAGGTGTTTGTTCGATCTTGGTCGAACTTAAACTTTTGTTAAATCGCTACAGAGGGCCGGTAGATGTTTTTTCGAGCTTGGTCGAACTTAACCTTTTGTTAGATCATGGCCGAGGGAAGGTAGGTGTTTGTTCGAGCTTGGTCAAACTTAACCTTTTGTTAGATCGCGGTCGAGGGCAGTTTGTTCGAGCTTGGTCGAATTTGAACTTCTTGTTTAGTCAGTTTTGATAAATGTAAGTTACTATTACTTTGATGTTGTTGCTCTGATTACATAATTGGAGAAAGTTACAAACTTTGGGTATTGGTTGGTGTTCCACCCTCAGTCCCGGTTTATCTAGTCCCTTCATTGTTCGACTTGGAGAGTCTTGAGGAGTCGGGCAATGAAAGAGAAATCAGTCTGTTCTTCGCATACTTCAACTTCACGTTTCCCTTCCATCGCCTCATTAAAAACCTCCTTGAGAAAACCCAAGTGGGACAAAACTCAAGTGAGGGAAAAAGAGTATGACTTGGGGGGAGCTTCTTCTTTTGAGAAGTTGAAGTATTTGAGATGACTGATATTCCTTTTTGGTAATTGTTTTCCTTCCATTGTCTTTAGTTGGAACAAACCCTAGTTTGCTTTGGCAATAATATTTTACGGACCGTCCCAGTTTTCCTTCTCGTAGATCTCTGCTTGCTTGTATTTTGGCTTTGAGTACATAGTCTCCGACTTTGAGCGGCGGACCTTTGCCTTCTTCTTTTAGTAGCGTTCCTCTTGCTTCTTTTGAACGACCATTCTTATGTAAGTCATGTCTCTTCGTTCATCAATCTCGTCGAGCTCTTTCCTTTTTCACTCATTGTTGCTAGCGCCGCTTACATGAGAGTACGTTAGGCTGGGTTCCCCATCCTCGAATAGTATAACTGCTTCGGTTCCGTAGGCCAAATAATAGGTTGTCTATCCTATGCTTTTATTTGGAGTGGTTTTAAATGTCCACAATACTTCTGGGAGTATTTTCGGCCACAATACGTTGGCATCTTCGATTTTTTTCTTCATGATGTTTAATATGGATTTGTTGGAGGATTCTTTCGGCCGGTTACTCGCTGGGTGATAAGGTGTTGAAAGTATCCTCTTGATGTGTCGTTTCTCGAGGAATTCAGCGGTTTTCTGTCCTGTGAACTGGGTCCGTTGTCACATCTGATCTTTTTGGGTAGGCCGAATCGGCAAATATTTTTTTCCATATGAAGGCGATTACCTCTTGTTTGTGTATTTCCTTCTTCCACCTACTAAGAAATATAGTCAGTTAAAACTAAAAGAAATCATACATTACCTCGCCCTGCTGGAAGGGGACCCATGATATCCATTCCCCACTTGGAACGACCATGGAGAGGTGACTGAGTGAAGATGTTCGCCTGCTTGGTGAATTATTAGGGTGTATTTCTGACATTTTTCGCATTTTTCACAAAATTTGAGGCGTCTTTTTTATGGTGGGTCGGTAGTATCATGCCCGTATGAGAAACCTAACAAGCGCTCGATTGCCAGAGTGAGCACCGCAATGGCCTTCATGGACTTCTTTGAGGACGTGCTGGGTTTGGTTTGGACCTAAACACTTTGCAAGAGGACCACCGTATGTTCTTATGTATAAGTCGTTATGAAGGAGGTTATATTCGGCTGGCTGCATTTTTAGTTTTTCCGCTTCCTTTTTGTCGTTTGTGAGTGTGTTGTCCTGCAAGTAGGTGATAGTAAAATTGCGCCAATCCCAACTTAAAATTACAGATCTTACCTCGATTTGGTCAACCGACAAGTTGAGAAGGTGGACTACATTTTTATCCACGACCATGATGCTTTTGGTGGCTGCATTCAATTTGGTAAGTCTGTCTGCTTCGACATTCTAGGCATGTGGGATCTGTTCGAGCTGGCATTCATCGAACTTGGGAAGTAGCTTGCAGATCCCGATTTGATATTTTTGAAACCCTTGTTATTTGATTTGGAAAGTACATATGACTTGGTTGACTACGAGTTGGGAACCACAACAGAGTTTCAACCGCTTCGCCCTATATTAAAGTGCTAGTCCAAATTCTTTACTTTCTCGGATCATGACTGTACTTACTTCCACTTCGGAGACGGTGAGATAGACGAGGAGGTATTCCTCGGGTTCGGGCTTCCATAGCAGAGGAGGTGACGATAGATACGACTTTACTTCTCGTAGAGTTTGTACACAATCGGGCATCCACTCAAGGACGTTATCTTTTTTAGCACGCCGAAAAATCTGTGACATCTATCGATAGGAATGCGATTCAACCAGTCAAGCTTTGGACTATCTTCTTAGTAGTCAGTTGCTCCGGTATCCCTTAGATTGCTTTGATTAGGTCCGAGTTTACTTCGAGCCCTCGTTGTGACACTAAGAAACCCAAAAACTTCCTGAGGCTACGCCAACGCGCATTTCTCTAGGTTTAGTTTCATTCTTTACTGTCTTAGTATGTCGAAAGCTTCCCTCAAATGATCGATATGGTCCTCCGCCCTTACGGATCTGACCAGCATGTCGTTGATATATATCTTCATGGTCTTGCCAAGTTGATCTTTGAACATTTTTGTGACCAATCTTTGATAGGTGGTTCATGCGTTCTTCAACCCGAATGGAATGACCCTATAAAAATATGTTCCTCGGTGAGTGATGAACGTGGTTTTCTCTTGGTCCTCTTCTTCCATAATTATCTAGTTATAGACCCAGTACGCGTCCAGGAAACTCAGCAGCTCGTGTCCGGGTGTTGCGTCGATGAGTTGGTCAATATGGGGCAATGTGAATGAATCCTTCGGGCATGCTTTGTTTAAGTCTATGAAGTCTACACACATCCTCCATTTCACATTTTTCTTTTTGACCATCACTATATTGGCGATCCTCTTGGGGTATTTCGACTCCCTGATGGAGCCATTCAATTTTTTTGTGGTGATCTCCTTGGGAATGCCTGGCATATCTGCGTGGCTGAAGGCAAATAAATCTGCGTTAGTCATTAAACTTTGGCTAAATTTACCCGGTTCTCGGAGTTTGCAGCCGATGTATGCCTTTCTGTTGGAGTCGCTGGGATATTATTGAACGGGGTTGAGGTCCTCTATAGTTGAGTCCGCGGCTGCAACCGTTTTGGGATCCATGATGACATCCCTAGTCTCTTGTTGCGTTGACCTCGATCATGTTGATTGGTATGCCTCTTTTTCCTTGTCTTTCTTCTGTTGGGTAGTCCTGATATTCAAGGCGATGCGGTAGCATTTTCGGGATGTGCACTATTCTCCCCGTATAGTGAACATTCCCCAAGGTGTTGGGAACTTTATCACTTGGTATAGGCTGGAAGGGAAGGCTCTTATGAGATTTATCTATGGTCGTCCGACTATGGCATTGTATGCAGTGGGCTGGTCCATGATGTGGAACGTTATCTCCAGAGTTATGCTGTCGACCAAGACGAGGAGTGTAATGTCACCCGATGTCTTCTCAACTGCATTATTAAAACCGGTTAGTGTGATGTAGTGTGGCACTATCTTATCCTCGAGTCTCATCTAGGTGAGGACTCAGGGATGGATAATACACACTCCACTCCCATCATCTACCATGATATGTTTGACATCAGTATCTAAAATTCGTAAAGTAATGAGAAGATCTTAGTTGTAAGGGAAAGTCAAACTATCGGCATCTAACTCGTCGAAAATGATACTTTCTTCGAGTCCTTCATACCGTTCGTGGGTGATAGATCTTTTGAGCTTGTGAGTGGAAGTGAATTTAACGCCTTTAATGGAGGCATCATCGCTACCGTCGATGGTCATGTTGATGGTACGAGCCGGTGAGGGCGGTTTCGACGGACTTTGATGTTCATGACCTTTAGCGAAGTTATTCCTCCCTTTGTCACTCAGCAGCTCTTCGAGGTGTCCATGCTGTAGCATGTTCACAACTTCTTGCCTAAGGGCGATGCAATCTTCTGTTTTGTGTTCGTGCTCCTGGTGGAATTCGTAGAGGGCGTCATATTTTCTTGTATTAGGCTCGGACCTCATCTTTGGCACGTAGGTGATACACAAAAATTGTGAGCAAATAATAAGGTGGGCATACCTCTCTTGTTCCTGTGAGTCCCTGTCATTGTCCTAGATGGGCCATCATCAAAGTAGATGGAAGGAGGGGGGGGGACCTTTCGTTTGGCTGATGTCATTCCCTATTTGGTCGTGAGACCAGGTGATCCCTCCTTATGTTATCTTTTCATTCTTTCCTGGTCTTGGCTTGTACAAGGACGAGTCGTCGAGTCGGTATGTTGAGGTCATCATCATCTGCTCGGACTTCGGCACAGTAAGCATTATTGATTTCATCCCAAGTTGTTTGAGGTACTTCATCTACCGGCTCAACAATTTCCTGGTCGCTCTTGAACCCTCTTTGCTCAACCCGTCCTGAAAAGCTGCGACTTCTATCCCTTCGAACACATTTTGTAGGGTTGTCCTTACCCTATCGAATCGGGCAAATAATTCCTTCTTCCCCTCTCCTATGGGTTGCTTGATGGTGAAGATGTCGTTTACTCTTGTTTCGACTTTTTTGTCCCCGGCATGCGCTGTCACGAACTTATCAGCCATTTCTTCGAAGGTTTCTATTGGGCGGGTTGGTAGTTGTGAATACCATGTTAATGCTCCTCCTGTGAGGGTTACACCAAATTTCTTCAGCAAAATAGAGAACACTTGTTCCTTGGTGAGATCGATGTACTTCACGATGGTGACGTAATGAGTCACGTGATTTTCGGGGTCGGTCGGTCCGTCATATTTCCTGAGATACGATGGCATTTTGAAGGTCTTTGGTATGGCACGCGGGGTTGCTTCCTGGCTATACAACTGCTCTACGAACCTGCTGGCGTCCCTCTTTGGCAGTAGCTTAGGGGTGCTAGGTATTTTGTCGACTCGTTCTTGGTGTTCTTTCATTTGATCTCTGAGCGTTTTGTTCTCATTCTCCATTTATTCCATCCTATTTAGAACAACGGCGAGGACGTTGTCACCTACATTATTAGTGACATTGTGAGTTATTCCTTGTGTTGGAGGGTTTGGTTGGTCGCCCTGTTTGTCTGCTCGTTGCACCGTGTGGGCTCTTGCGGCCTCTATTTCCATGGATGGAGCAGGTTTGTTGAGCACGCTTACTAATGTATCGGTCAACCACGCTTCGAGGAGCTTTTTCAAGGTCGGTGGCGTCCCTTATCCTATGGATGTCGAGGCCCCTTTTCCATTTGGTTTTGTTGTGAAACAATAGAGTGTGAGGGGGAGGCCGCCTCTCGCGCCTGGGGGAGGCGGTGGGTGTCACGTCATCGCCCAGCATTTCATAACCCTCGTTGATAGCGTTCATGAGGTTGCTGGGTATGTCACGTGCCACTTTAGTCCTGTCTCCTTGGTTACCTGCCATGTAAATTTCCTTCCGTGCAGAGAAAGAGAAAGACCTTGTGGTTTGTTACTTTAGAAACTCACTTGAATTGTAGATATAAAGGAAACTAAAAGATTGGCTAAGAAGTCCCCATAAACGTCGCCAAACTGTTTGACCCAAAATTTAGATCTCGGTTCAACCAATTAGATTGAAATAAGGTGGAATGAATCTTAACTAAGATTAATATCCAAAAGATATGTCAACCGATTTTGTAGTAGATAATATGAATGTTTGACCGAATGTAAATAAATGTGGACAACACTAACAATGTTTAATGTATCAAAAGATGAAGGATATCATTAAATAATAATAAATAGAAATGAATGTCATTGAAGTAAATAAGAACATGCGAGTCACCCCAAAAGGGATGAGATTTGTGTATATTTCTTCTGACAATGATGAATGATTGATAAGCCTTCAAACATTCAGGTTGTTCTTGGATCAAGTGGAAAAATTATGCAAGAATCTTACTAAAAAGGTATTTCTCGTGTGTTTGCAATAACGCCATATTCTCTCCATAAAGTCCATGTGTTTTCTTACAAGTAAATATCTCACCCCCCCTCCTATTCTTGTATCTTTTTCTATTTATAGGGAACATATACCTAAATAACCCTAATAGTACTGGTACAGAAAATATTCACTAGAATATTTTCTTTGGATATCTTATCCTAAAACCAACACTTATTCACTCTATTTACGGTGAGTGCTTGACCTCAACCTCGATCTCCGTTAACTCTTCGATCTTGATCTTCAATAGCTTCGTCGGCTCTGCCCTTCACTTCTCAAGAGACCGCTTCGACCTTGGGCATGCCTTTGTCGAAGTCGTACTTGGTGACACGTGGCAGTCCACGAGTGCCTCATTAATGCTAATATGATTTGATCATGTCAAAGATAATTTTTGACCCATAAATAATAGAATTTTGAGCCCCTTTATTTTTTCTCACACATCTTATTTCCTTTTAATCATATCAGCCAAATAAGAAAATGACAAGCACAAAAAGAATATACTGTTAACATTAGTTTTTCAAGGAAAAGGGTGAAGATATATGAGTACAAATTAAATATTCTGATATTGGTTCATGAACAAGAGCTAATTAGTAATTTTTTATTTTTATTTTTTAACTTGAGAGCTAACTAGTGACTAGTGTAAGTTGTAGAATAGATCGATGCCTGTGTACATATCGAAATTTTGAACTAATGTTCCTAGCTAATCGAGAAAGCTTAAAATAACATGCACCAATTGTAATATCGACTAGTACGTCTGTAGATAGATTAATTAAAAGAGTATATTTGTCGGTCTCACAATTTACTATACGTCGGTTGATATGAGGATCTTACTATTCACCGACTAAAAGCGTTTATATTAATGGTTATAGCCTCATAGGCTCAGATATCAATATCTGTGGCCTTGAAGATTTAGACAAACATGGTTGTACTATAAAATAAACAAGCTAAGCAGGCATAACAAAGCATATGCTGAGAAGATCACGTTATATCTTTCTTGGAGTGTCAAAGATTTCTATAAAATATATTGATCTCTTCTTAGACTAAGCTCTTGATTGAAATTTGGAAATGAAAGACTTCAGCCCACTGGATTTGAAACAAAATAAAGAAGAGTTTAAGTCATGTGAACTAATAGTGAGCAAGATTTTTTATACCATTAAATTAAGATTACTTAAATATAACAACAGAGAATTTTAATATGGTAACATAAACTTGTTATAATTGATAAAATTACATTGATAGTTAAAAATGAGCTGATTAGTTTATGTAAATTAAATCCAATAAAAAATCGAGCCCCTCGTGACTTCAACCTCAGTCCTTGCTGTCTATTGGATCAACATCATGTGCTACGAAAAGCTCGCTGAGCCTTTCTATTACGCACTTAAATTATCCCAAGCACAGGTTTCTTTGTTAACAGACTTAATTGTTCTTTTTGTCCGTCTCTTTTGCTTTTTGGAGTTTATTGATTTTTATTCTTTAAAATCATCCTCCAATACACGAACCTCGTAAAGCTTACAACAGTTATTTTTTGGTTTTCGGGATTGTTTTTTTATGCCAATAGGAACAAGAATTTAATTTGCATCTCAGTGGAAAAAGAAAAAAATATGCTTTAATTTCTCCTTAATAGTGGCTCTGGGAGCATAATTATAAGATATATATATGTATATATATATACTCGTAGTATGATTTAGTTTATTCATGAAATTTCATCCCCACGTTTATCGAAGAATTTCTCAAATAATTTCAAGTAGAAATTAAATTGCAAAAAAGGATGTTTACTTGAAGCTCTGTAAAGAATCATAGAGATTCCGCTTGATCCATGCAAATTATTTATTTGGCACAAAAGAAGATGTTAACCAAATCTTGCTTGAAATACCTGAATAATATGTATGAAAAGACAAAGACATTATTTTCATGGTCCATGGAATCTCAATTCCCTCCAACCATTGGATGCTCTGTGCAAGCATGTGTTCATGGAAAATCATCAATTGCTTTTCTTAATTTTGTTATTGTAAAATCTCAGCCAAGAAAATGATACTTAAAGTATAAACTTTTTTATACTGTCAAATATTATTTAACTTGTTATACCATGTTGGCTGCTTTATAGTTTTCATATTCGGTTCATGGACAGTTATCATGTAATTTAGCTTTTAGATATCCTGATAGTAGCAAAAAGAGTCTAAGCCAACGAAGATTGTAATTAATTACCAAAAAATGCATACCATGTTAATATGCCGAAGTTGCCAACTTAGACTTCATCATGTATCTCTACTACTGAGAGATTCCAGGTAGGCAACGTATGAAAACAATAAAAATACGTCTATATTTTAAGATATGAAAACCTCATTTCACAAGATTCCTTCTAGTCATCTTCCCCTTCTAATCAGCTAAACTAAAACAAAGTATTCAATGATTATAAGCAAGGGCTTCATCGCTTTTCCACCAATAGGACTTTCTTAGGCCTCTTTATAAGAATGTGACAATATGAACATTACTTAGCTCCTTCTAACTGTGGTATGTACAGTACTATATCATGAGAAAGAGTATCAGTGAACTAGTAGTCTGATCTCTCAAAAAAAAAGGTATAAACATTCGCTGTTCAGGGCAGAAGATCAAATTAATCCAGGTTCGCGTCGTGTTGACCAACTAAATTAGCTTTTAAGTAACAACGTACGTAGCCTAGAAACAAGAAGGAATTAACATGTTGAATTAAGTTGATGTGACTTATCACCTGAATGAACGTATACAATTAGACAATCAATGTCAAGCAACATGATTATTCAAAAAACATTGATATATATATATATATATATATATATAGTAGTTCGAATTAACGTGAACAATACATAAGATAGATGATAAATCAGCTATATATAAAGATAATGACTCATACTACAGTTGCCAAGTTAATTGAAGAAGGTAGAAACTCAACGAGGAAATGGCCATATCAGAAACTGGAAATTTCATTTTTTATGAAGCAAAAGAGAGATCTTGAACTAATAGTAGTAAGTACTTGATCTGTCAAGTAGATAGTGAAGATCAGATATGCATGGATTCATCTCATCACGAGTGACCTCATTACGCCAANAAATTAAAAATAAAAAAAAAAAAAAAAAAAAAAAAAAAAAAAAAAAAAAAAAAAAAAAAAAAAAAAAAAAAAAAAAACAGTTAAGAGGGTCGGTGATGAGTAACGCTTATTTTTGCCTCCTGGGGTTTCTACGTGTCGCCTGTTGTATTTCCCATTTAATTTGACGAAAGAACATGTTTGCATGAAATATGAATCTTGACCAGTCAATCCCCCCCTCCTCTCCTTTCCTTCCGAGCTCAGATAACGGGAAAAACTTTTTTACTTCTGGTGTTTATACCAATGATTAAATAACAATTGATATAAATATCAAGGTAATAGTAAGTTTTTTCTTGAGAAAACTGCTAGCTCCTTTATGTCATGAAAAATTTACTATTTCCTTACTCACAGAGGAGATCGAGCTAGTGAGTTTCTTTGCTGATATCATGAATTAGTTTCATATTTCTAAAAGAGTATAACGTAGATGTAATAAAATAACATGGTATTACGTGTAATTTCTGACACATTCACGTACACTACACATATTAAGAGAGAGCAATAGAACGCCGCACCCACGCCACCTCCTCGGGGTCGGGATGGATGCGTAGAAATTGCTAGCTTAGCTACTTGTTCATAAAATCCAATTTTAGTTCAACCACAGAAAGAAAAGGAAAAAAGAAAAAAGAAATTAACAGTAAGAAGAAAAATAGCTAGCTATATAGAAGGGCAGATTGATTATTCTCTCTCTCTCTCTCTCAAAACCCTATTTAAAGACAAGCTAAGCACACTCATTTCTTCAGTGCACTTGTCTACTCCTCTCTTTATGTTTCTCAAACCACCATTTTGACACTCTCCATAACTTCTTCTCTGACTTTATTCAACATTGCACACACTTTATCAATTAATCACCTCTGATTTGTTCATACAGATTTTAGCTACTGTTTCTTGTTTCTTATTTTAGACGCATATATTGAACAAGTATTTGTAAGATGTCTAGCAGAAGGTCAAGATCAAGACATTCAGGAGGTTCAAGAATAAGTGAGGACCAAATCAATGATCTTGTTTCAAAGTTGCAACAGGTTCTTCCTGAGCTCCAGAATAGGTCATCTGACAAGGTAATTTAATTTAAGTTGCAGGTCTTATTTGTTATGTACTCAAATAATTAATCCCCAAATGCTCACCTCCACCACCATCCAAAGTCCCTGCGGCTTGCCTCAGAAGATGACTCAGGATTTCACCACGAGGATTCAAGAAACTTATAACAAAGTGATGGTTTTAATGGAGCTTGCACATAAGACCTTGCACAAATTTTCATCAATTTCTTAAGCATTATTTGCTCTTGAAACATTCTTGCGTCAAAAAAATTCAATAAGTAATAGTACTAATTTAAGATGTAATTACCTATCTAAACAATAAAATTTTAGGATATGTTCAGGGGATACTGTATACTGAACCCCTTGTAACAATGTAGGTCCACCCCACCCACCCTCCTTCTAACCTTTTTTTTTTTTTTTTTGGCACAATATAATGAGGGAACAAACCCTAGAATGTGTGGAGGTATCTGTTATTTGTGATTGAAGAAAAATGAAAGTAATCATTGAAAAGATATATGGAAAAAGTAATCTTAATTTCTTGTGATTTCCTCTTGAAATTAGTAAAATTCATTAATGTGTAGTGGTTCTTTAGATTTTATTGGTTTTATAATCTTGGGTTTGGAACATTGGATCCCAAATACAAATAAGATCTTATAACAGAAATTCCAACATAGCATTTTTTTGTTCCTTGATTTGTTGAACTTACTAAACTTAATTTTCTGATCTGAGTAATATATTTATTTGTTTAAAACATAGAGTAATAATATACTTATTTTGGCTTAATTTGGTGCAGGTTTCAGCAGCTAGAGTGTTGCAAGAGACATGCAACTACATAAGAAGCCTACACAGAGAAGTTGATGATCTGAGTGACAGATTATCAGAACTCTTGGAAACTTCAGACACTACCCAAGCAGCTCTAATTAGAAGCCTACTGATGCAATAGTCTCCTGTTGCTATTTTATTTTTATTTTCCCACTTGCTTAATTATGCAGTTACCATTTTGTTTTTGGGGTTTTCCTCAGACTTTCTCTTTAACTGTTGACTGCTAGAAAATTGAGAATCCCGTTATGTTTCTGACTTGAGCTTCTCGAGTTATAGACTTTGCAACGTTCTCTTATATTATAGGCGTAATGGCTTCCTGACCACTTAAACTTGTATGGCTTTTGAAAATCGATACATAAATTTTGGACTTTCCCATTTAAACATTCGAACTTGTATATTTGATAACTAATAAACATATTTGACCGTTGACTGTTGCGGCCAAACGCACACGCAAGTATACGCGGTCGTCAAGTAATAAAGCGATTAAAAGTCGAATGTCGAACCCACGAGGACTTGTGATTAACTATTAACTAAATTAGACTATCCTAATTATCTAAACAAGAATTAAAACTAGAAGTATTTGATTCTAATAATTAATATAAAAAAGAAAACAAATAATAAACTCTGAACAAAGGGATAACAGATTTTTATGTTATCAATTCGATGAAAATAATCTAGGGTTATGGGCTATCTAACAATCGTATTATATTCTTCAATTAAATTGACTAATTAATTTATCTGATTTATTGGTTGACAGAGTTAATATTGCTCATAAGAATCTGTCGAGTTCTTACTCGCCTATTCAAGCTAACCTAACGCCTATATGTCTATAGAATTAGAACTAACAAGAACGCATTTATAATTCCTCTAAATCAACCAAGCAAGGCAATTAGGTATATGTCTATCCTAACTGCAAATCCATTCCCCGATGCCTAGGTTCAAGAACTTGCTCCATTTAATCCTATATGCAATCTAGAATTTCCACTTTCGAGTTCAACTCTATATTCGTAGATAGTATTCAATTGGTGATCAAGCAATCAAATAATTAAGCACAAGATTGAATAAATAAATCAATTCGATAAATCAAGAAATCAAAATCAATATTCGAATAACAATAGTCATGAAAGAACCACAACCCTAGAACGTGAAGTTTTAGCTCCACATACACATGGTAGCCAAACAACAAATCATACAAAGAAACATAAAAATACTAAGTTTGGTGGAAGAAAAGATGAAATCCGGCCTCCACCCCTTTTATACAAGTTGGGACCGTGTAGGGACGAAATAACCTTTTCCCGGTCGAAATAGAACATGTTCACGTTTTGAGCGTCCAGGGCAATATGGGGCGCTGGCCCTGGCCCTCAACTTTTTAGCATTCTGTTTTGAGCGTCACAGGTAGCGCCCCACGCTGCCTGTGCCCCTCAAATTTGCACTTTTGCCTTTTCGTCCGATTTTCACTCCAGTTCGCGCACTTTCGTCCCAATTACATCCAAATGATTCTTATACATAGAAATACCAGAAATTAGCACAAATCATTATATTATACATCTCAAATCTTCGAGACATGACCATAATGCGAGGCAATATGCATAAAAATATGCATACTTTAAGCCGAATATCATTGACCATGCACATGTGGCAGTGGCAGAGGTGGTATGGACAAAGTATACACAAATCACCTAAACTAAGTGCGTCACTATAATAATTTTGATTAAAAAATCTAAACTAGAAAAATACAAAGAAAAAGAAATAAAATAAGCCCCTGCTCCAAAATCATTAAACCCCTATTCCCTCGCCACATCATCTTCTCCGAACAAAGTCACCGGTTGTTTCAGAAACCTAAGGCTGCGAATCACCTCATGTCGCGGAAGGTTTAAATCATCAATTTTTTGCTCGTCAGTTAGTTCTTTAGAAGCCGAAAAAGACGATGAATCCTGCTTGAGGGATTAGATATCGGTTTTGGAGTGTTGACAAAATGGTTTCAACAGTCAAGCATCGGCGAAATAAAAAATGACAAAAAAATTCACAAATCGCTTAAAAGACTAGTCAAAGCACGAACTCAATTGCAAACGAACTACAATAAACAGTACAATCCCTCAAATGGAAAACCAACAATAACGAATATCAAAAGTATTAGCAGCGAGTGACATAGCCCCGACCTATGAACAACGTCAGTGTATGGTCGCCGAAAAGTTTGTAAAATCGGCTACATCTACAAATTTTCGGTGAGCAGCAAAAAAATCAATTTGAAAAATGGTGGATTTTATGGACGTCCATGGCTGATTTTGGTCGGTCTATTGATTAAAAGAGAGGGGACCCCAATCAGTTGGGGTTTGTTTTCGCACCCTTGACGTATAACAATCTCATTGGTCATTTGCTGACTGGATGGATCATTTGCTGACTGGATGGACACGTCTGTGTATGTGTAATACACGCGCATAGACTCAAAGGTCAGAAGTGTTTATTAGTTAAGGGAATCATGAGTTCGAGTGTTGAAATAGGAAAGTCCAAAATTTGTCTATTAACTTTCAAAGCCCTATAAATTTAAGTGGCCAAGAACTCATTACGCCTATATTATATTTTGAACATCTTTAGTAGCATTCATCCGTGTGACTACTGGAATAGTAACGAGAAAAACACCCTACTTGAAGTACTAGAAGTCTGTTCTGTAGTTTTTCTTGTTGTTGTCAAAAATAAAAGCTTGTTTCAACCAAATGTATCATTATATACGAATTAACTCTCAACAATAACCTCTTAACGACAATTGAAGATAACACAACCAGTAGGCTATCCGAGGTTCAACACATCACCTTTAAGAAGGGTACCTTTTAACTCTCTTCATTTAGCTTCTGTCGGGTAAATTTCACAAATAATCATATAATTATGATTCTTTATCACCTAAATCATATAATTATGTTTTCTAACCCAAAATATCACAAGACTGTTGCCTACTCACATAAAAATTACAATTGCCGAAATATACAACTTTTCGGTGCAATATTCTTTTACTCCATATTTATTATTTTTTATTTTTTATCTAGTAAATATTGATGCAATAAAAAGAGGACTGACCTAATCCGATCCGACCTAATTAAAAGAGGATTGAACCAACCCAATTAAAAGAGGGTTGAATTTTAAAATTCCCCTTTTGTGGCATTAATTACTGGAATTTTTTCTTATATATATAAACTTAGGATAATATTTATCCAGTTTAACTAGGTTTTCTTATTGACAAAAAAGTAATTAAATTTTATTATGAACATGTAAAAATCCAGTAAGAAGCTACAATTTAAATACAACTTAATATGATTTTTTGTTTTACAGAATTCGGTCAAAATTTACACTTTACATACAACTTTTTTGTGGTGAAAATAAAAAGTTTTATTGATCACCACAAATCCAACTACAATGCAACTTCAAAACAAAACTGAGAAACATCATCCCCTACAGCTAATCTTCTCCAAAATGCCTATTCTTGCTATCTCTGTATAATTCTTCTATCCATTCTCTAGCCTTGTAGTGTTGTCCTCTATTTACATTTTTAATTCCTCTATATTACAATCTTGCTTCAACTGTTTTATCATCTCTCGTGGATGGAGAAGCCTTACTTGTCATATCGCTTCATTCCTAGCCTTCCAAATTCCATAAACAAGTGCTGCTAGTACAACCATCATAAAGGATCTATCCAGTCTTCCTTTCACATTTCTCGTGATTCTTCTCCACATGTCTTGCATCTCTGTGTTTCTCACACGAATTTTCGACCACCGGAGGACTTCGGTTAAGCATATCTTAGAGAATCAACATTCAAATATTAGGTGCTCTACTGACTCATCCCACATAAGAGGCATGTAGTATCTTGGCATATTCCCATTCTGATCAGCCTCTCTCTTGTCTGTAGTTTTCTGTGCATAGCTAACCAGGAGATGAGGCTATGTTTGGGTACATTCATATTGTTGTACACCCATCTACTCTCAGACCATGTTGGTGCACTCCCTTTAAGCAAGCTATACCCCCCACCAATTGTGTATTTTCCATTACAAGTTAGCCATCCATTCGGGATATACCCAGTCCCCAACTTATCTCTCATTATGCAGGTTTTTTCCAATACCAACAGCAGTCCTGGGGCTGTCTGTATTCCCACCATTCCCTCCCCTTTAGGTACACATGATCAACCTATTTTACCCACAAGTTGTCTACTTTCTTTCCTATATCTCGTACATATTTTTCAGTTGCGGCCTCATTCCATTTTACACAGTCTCTGATCCTCAATCCTCCTTCCTTTTTATGTCTAGTAACCACATCCCATGCCATTAGAGAGTTCTATTTGTTTCTACTTTCCCATCCCAAAGGAAAATCCTGTAAATTATTGTAATTATCTTCGACACCAGTTTTGAAGAATGAAGATCTATGCCCAGTATGTATGCATATGCATGAGTACTGAGTTAATAAGTTGCACCTTACCTGCATCAGACAAGTTTCTTGTCCCCATTATCTGATTCTACTAGTTATTTTTTGTAGCAATGAATCACATTCTGTTGCTAATATCTTTTTTGCTAATATTGTGACTCCTAGGTATCTGAATGGAAGTGTCCCTTTCTTGTACCCTGTTAATTTACATACGTATTCTAGGCATGACTCCTCCATGCTAGCATTGAAGATATTAAATTTAGCAGCATTAGTATATAGTCCTGATGAGTGAGAAAGTTTTCAGGCCCCTAAGCATCAACAATAATGAGTGAATATCCCCTCTGCTGAAAAGTAGAACATCATCAGCAAAACATAAATGGTTGAGCTGCAAGATTTTGCATTTTGTATGGTAGTGGAATCCTTCCTGATTAGCTACAACCTTCATAATCCTAGTGAAGTACTCTATGCAGATTACAAGAAATAATGGTGATATGTGATCCCCTATCTCAATCCTCTTTTGCCTACGATTTTCCCATACATTCCTCTATTAAGAGCCAATGTGTATTGTGTTTTAGTGATGCAAGCCATTACCCATCTTATAAATCTTCCTGGAAAATTAAGTGCATATAGCATTTCTTGAACAAACTCTCACTCGACAGTATCATAAGCCTTCCTAATATCAATTTTAATGAGACAATTTTTTTGTAGAATTCTTTGTGTTGTACAATCTCACTAAGTCTTGGCATATAAGTATATTTTGCACAATGGTTCTATTTGCCACAAATGCACTTTGGTTACATGATATGATTGTTGTAAGTTCCTCCTTGAGTCTGTTGCACATCATCTTAGAAATTATCTTGTAGATTGTGTTACAGCTGGCTATTGAGCTTTAATCAATTACTGACTCTGCATAGTTACTTTTTGGTATGAGAGTGATGACTGTGTTATTCAGTATCTTCAACATCTTACTATTTGCAAAGTTTCAGCACTGCAGCATATACATATTTCCCTATTATCTCTCAGTTGTCTTTAAAAAATTGACTTTCATATCTTGGGATTCATCTTCTAGAATTGCCCATAAGGCTTGTTTAACATCCTTTTCTGTGAAGTATGCCTCTAGCATGCTTCTCTGTGACCCTGACTGTTGCTCCTTGCCTAACTAGGTTGCTATTAATATGAACTCTTTGTGTAGCTTTTGTTCCTAGCGCTCTTTGTAATAGTCCAGGAAAGCTATTGCAATCTCTGACATTTCTGTTATTGTTTCTCCCATGTCATTCTTGATTGTGAACACTCTTGTTGCATTCCTTCTTCTCTTCATGTAATTGTGGAAGTATTTTGTATTTTGGTCACCTCCCTGAAGTCATTTTGCTTTACTCTTCTGTTGTAAGAATAATTCCCTTGCCTTTTTCCACCTCCTGCACTCTTGAATTAGCTTGCTTTCCTCCTCTAACAATGCTATGTTCTGTGGATGCTGTTGTATATTGCTTTGGCATGCTGTCAGATGTCTCATTTCTTCTTCTGCTTTCATTTCAACATGGCTAAATTTTGTTCTATTTAACTCTAACGGGCCTTTTTTAAGGTTATTCAACTTGCCAACTAACTGGAACATCTTTGTGCCTGGTAGGAATGTAGTCTAGTTGCTCTTCACCTTGTGCTTGTACTCACGGACTAATTTTCACATATTAAAGTACTTGAATGATATTGTGTTACTTTGGCTTCCTTTCTCCCATTCTATAATTGTAGGATAGTGGTCATACAGCCCCTAATTCATAAAGGGAACCTCTGAAGCTGGCAGTTGGGTAAGCCAATCCATACTGGTCAACACTCTTATCAATCTTGTTATACACTTTATCACCCCCTTGTTTCTTGTTATTCCATGTGTAGAAGGCCCCCGATGATTTCAATTTATGCAAGTCACATTGATCTACACATTGTCCGAATTCCCTCATTTCCCTCATTGTGGCTGCACTTCCTATTCTCTCATTAGAATTGAGAATGCAGTTAAAATCTCCCATGATTGCTCATGTTCATTGTATCTGGTCATGTATATCTTTAATTTCTTTCCACACTGATCTTCTAAGTGCCTGATCATTGAAGCCATACACCATAGTTGTACAGAACTCTTTACCTGTCCCTCTATGCTTTGCTTCACAATGTATGAGTTGATCAGTGACTCTATCAATGTTAATTCCTGGATTCCCTAGCACCCAAATTCTCCCTCCAGGGTGATGAGACAAGTTAGTAACAAACTCCCAATTCTCACAAAGATTAAAAGAAGCTGCAGTTGGTTTGTTCTTCTTAATCTCTGTCTCCCGCACGCCAAACAAACCAGCTTTAGCATTGTGCATAAATAAGTGAACCTCTTTTTGCTTTTTTGGTTTGTTTAACCGTCTGGTGTTCCAGAATCCTATTATCCATTGGTAGGGGGATAACCCCCACCCTGACCTAGTCTTGGTCCTGCAACTACTAGTCCTCCCCCAGGGTGAAAAGTGCTGGCTTGTTCACCTCCAATCTATGTATGATCCTGTGTTTTCTCATCTTTCAAAGCATCAAATGTGTTTCTTGTTGAGATTACTTGAGTTCTAAGGTCCATCCCCCTTTCACTATGACACTACTTTGTTCAGTCACATTCCCATTTCTCTTCCCGCTGACTTGTTTCCATGCATATTGTTGTTGTATACCACGAATAGCCCCAGCATTTCCTTGTTGTTGTTTCTCTGCTTCTTTTGGAGGAGCCACTATTTTGTTCTGTTCCTCTTTGTCCTGCTTTGCTTTCTCTGCCTCCTCCTTTTGTTGTTTTCTATATTTTTTCAACTCATGCCCAAAGTTTTTGAATTTTGGACATAGTGTTGGCTTCCATTCACACTGTATCTCTTGTTCCACTACTTTTCCATGTTCATTTTCAAACATTATCGTTGAAGGGTACTTCTGATTTAAAGAAATTTCTACCAGCACTCTTGCAAAGGATAGCCTCTCCTTTTGTGTTATTGCTCTATCAGCTCTAAGTGGTTTCCCTACCAATCCAGCTATCTTAGTCAATGCTCCTTTCTCCAAATATTTGAAATTCAATCCCGTTAATCGGATCCACACTGGAATTTTATCCACCATCTCCTTTTTCATGTCTATCTCCGGCTTCCAAGGCTTGACTACCACAGGCTTTTTGTCAAACATATGAACTCCATCTTCCACAACTTTAAGTTTGGACTCAACACCGTGAAATCCGACTAGGAAGACTCCTTGATTCACCTGCGCTATCTTATCAATACCCAATTGTCCCCAAATTCTCTTGAAGTATCCTTCCATCACTATTTGGCAGGTTCGATCCCAGTATGTAACGTATCACTATTGAATTCCAGAATTCTATTTCCTCTTTTATATCTTCAATTGTCATTTGAATGTTATTGCTGCTCTGTTCCTCATTACTCAGGTCAAAGCCCTCTGGATTTGGTATGTTCCCCACTACTCTGCTCCATGAATTAGTTCTAGGGTTCGTTTTTTGTGTCGCCCATCTTGTTCTGTTCTCTGCTTCTTCCTCTTCTACCATATCTGCCCACGATGCTGTCGATTGAGTCTGTGAGCTACTCCCTTGCTTATTATTAACCAGTGGGGTTTGAATCGGAGTTGACGAAGCTGATTAGGGATGTAAATGGGGCAGGGTAGGGTAGGGCGGGGCAGAACAAATTTTGACCCGCTAAGATTTTGACCCTCCTACCCCGCCCCGTTTAGCTTTTTTTTTCTAAATCATGCCCTGCCCCGCCCCGCTCCATTTAGTTTTATTTCATTTTTTCCTTTTATTTTTCATTTTGCAGTATGTTACTTAATTGTTTTTTTTTTCTTTTTCAACTTTTATTGAAACATTTAAAATTGACATGTCAATAAGAGTTATTATGTATATTGGTTGAATAAAATATGATTTTTATTAATCTTATATATAAATTTCCCTATCATTAATGGTTCAATCCAAGTAAATGGTGAAATATTTAATTTACTTTTGGGACTATTTATCTAAAATGTGAAAATCAAGTATTAAATTCCTTCTTATTTGAACTAGGTAATTATAACAAATCTATAAAAGAAATTAATCCTCTCTAAATATTTTTGGTCCAGCAATAAAGTTCTAAATAATCAATACCTCCATCAATTGCATTTACAGAGAAGCCAAAAAATAATAGACCACTTTCTCAGTTCTCCTTAAGCAAATTCCAAGTTTTATAACTTACATGTCCATCTCTTTCATATTGTGCTCATATAGGATCTTGTGCTGAGGAAGTATAATTTATTCTTTTTTTCCTATTCTTTATTATAGATCTAAAACGGGTTAATGATTAAAATCAATTAATTTTATATAATTTGATTATCATTGAAATAAAAAATAGAGAAATTATTTTTGTGAAAATTATGTCTGATTCTCTAGATATACAATAGTATGTTCATTACTCTTTAACCAAACACTTTTATGTACAAATATAAATACACATTCTAATAAATACTATAATTATATATAAATTTTCCCAATATGCATAATTATTATATTCTTAATTAAACATCAAATTTTAAAAATACTTTCAAAATGACATTAAATTCATACTTGCACGTAAAGATATTTTAAAAAAAAATTTATTCCTATTTTATAAATGTAGCAAAATGAGAATTCCATGTACCTTTTTTTGTTGACGGTAAGTATATAAGTTGTTCTCCAAGTAAAGTTTTATACATGTATAAGAGTATGTATTGTTCAGTTTTGGAATTGGGCCTCAGGCTACACAATGGCTCACTATTGAAACTAAACGCCCACCTGCTACCTGCGCTGCCCCATTTAAATTTTTAAAAAATTAAGTTTTGCCCCGCCCTGCCCTATTTATTTCATACCTGCCCTGCCTTATTAAGTGTCTGCCCCGCCCCGCCCTGCCCTGCCCCAATTGCCATTCCTAAAGCTGATGCCCCGTTCAACCCTAGTTGAACAATTCCTTGAATAACATTCAGATTTCTAGTCTTCTTTGCATCAATCTATTGACCAATTCCTCTGTTCCCCACTTGATTCATTAATACACTCTGATTTTGTAGCCCTTGCCTCCCGTAGAAACTGAGAAGATATCACATTTCTACTTATATACAACTTGCATATAGTTTTTTTGGTACAGAATCAGATAAAAAAGCTACCATTTACATATAACTTATATACAACTTGTATATAATTCTGTTAGTTGTAAATATCTTTTATGTCATATGTACGTCCGACATGCAAAATATATACAATCTATTAATATTTTCTTCTTCGAGTTTCAATCCAAAACCAACTCGAATCTTCACCAAATTTCCTCAAAATTGAGATATAAACTCTAAAAGAAATTTTCAATCATTTCCAATAACACAAAATTCAAACAAAATAACAAATTTGATATTCGAATTCAAATCTCCGAAACTTTTTAATATATGTCAATAAAGAAATTGTTATCTCAATAGGCATAGTATAATATACTAGAGATTGGAGCGCGATCAAAAAAAAATTCTCTCTCTAGGAAATAATGCTCCAACGGCTCTTTGAGAAAGAAATCACGTACATCTCACGCTCTCGCTGATGGAGCCGCCGGGCTGCAGCAAACCAGCGTGCCCACCAAACATTAACTTTCTCTCAGTTGGGGCGATCCCACTTACAGTAGAGATTAACACGAAAAGCAGTTATGCCTCCTCTGTTAACGAAAATCAGGTTTCAATTGCGACTCAAATCAGATAGCAACAAGAAGCAGCAAAAGCTATTTGAACTACTCATAATGGTATGCCTGCTGTAATCTTTAAAGCCTCAGATTATTATGGAATTATGGCTGTTGAATGTAGACTAACAATAGTTGGTCATTTCTTAAAATTAGATCACAAATTGATAGAATTAGGTCAGCATTTAAGGAACTGATTACTCTAAAAGGAAGTGTTAAAATTGGGGCTTATGAAAACTATAATGTGTTCATGGATTTTACTACTGAAGAGGACTTCAATAATGTGTGGTTCAGAAGATTCATATTAATTGAAGGGCTCCAGATGTGGTTACAGAAGTGGTCTCCCGACTTCAAACCTGATGAAGATATTCCACTTGCCCTAGTGTGGGTTCTCCTACAGGAATTACCATTTCATATGCACAACTGGTACTATGTGAGACAAATTCTTCAAGATGTAGGAACTCCTCTTTCCCTTGATGTTGCAACAAAGAACATGACAAGACCTGGTATGGCTAAAGTAAGAGTGGAGGTTGACTTGCTTAAACCTCTTCTTGAATCAGTGTATGTTGGAAAAATTTATGAAGATTCACCTCTCAAAGGATTTGTGCAAAAACTTGAATATTAGGGTATCCCTAAATATTGCAAAAATTGTAGAAAGTTGGGGAACTTAATGATAAATTGCAGAGTGCTAGAACGACAGAGGGATGTTGTCACGACCCCAAACCAAAGCTGGCCGCGATGTCGCCTATCAAGGTACTAGGCTAGCCAAGCTACTGCGAAATAATATAAGGACTCCCCATTTAAATTCAAAATTGTGCGATATTTCATAAAATTCTTCCGGTTTAACAATTCAAAGCAACAAAGTACATAAACATCTAAAAACATTGCCCAAAACCTGGAGTCAACCGTTATGAGCATCTATGAATAATACAAGGTAATACTATCTCAATACTACATCCAGTATAAGGGGATAGACAGCAAGTAACAGAACAAGAAGGGAAACAGAGTATGCTGAGGACGCCGAACAACTACCTCAAATCCCGAAAACAGGCTCCAAAAGAGTGTAGAAGAAGCTATCGCTCAGTCCCAGCACCCGAATCTGCACACGGGGTGTAGGGAGTAATGTGAGTACAGAAACTCAGTAGTAATGAAAATAAATAATGTCTAAGACAATGAAACACGTAAAAACAATCATAAATACACAGAAAACGAACTCCTTCTTTCAGATAACACAGATACGATGCCTTATAACATTTACAAGTCAATTTCAGTAAAATATCATTTAAAATGTGCCTTTCCACAAATTTTCATAGAAGCCAATAAATCTACAGAGTTCATAATAGCCTTTCAAATGGAAACATGTATCATAAACTACCCTCGGGCATATCATCACTCAGCATCAGTCACTCAGCATGTCTCATAGACACTCAACATCATCCCCTCAGGATACCTCACAATCACTCATGCCTCCGAGATCACTCGTCACTCGGCACTCGCACTCAATAGGTACCTGCGCTCACTGGGGGTGTACAGACTCTGGAGGGGCTCCTACAACCCAAGCATTAATATCAAGCCATTTCGTGGCATAATCACTCACGCTCTCGGCATATCACATATCATGGAAAGTGTAACATGCTGCGGGGTATCCCGATCCCATAATATCCTCCCAACATAGGCCCTCGGCCACTCTAAGTCAGAAATCTCTCAAAAGGCCACTCGGGCTATCAGTAAAACAGGGTATTCGACCCAAAATATCATTTTATACCACAAAATAGTGTAAATAAGACGCAGTTTCGAAATCAGTTAAACATGATATGACTGAGTGTAAATCATAAGTCAATTTAATGGGGAATAGCAGTGAACAACCCCCAAGGGGTATAAACAAGTCGGCACAAGGCCCCAAACATGGCATACAACCCAAATATATAGTAATAGTCTTAAAACATGAAATATCATATGAATTAGAGTCAAATACGCAACTTAATAGTTGCCACGGGATGGACCAAGTCAAAATCCCCCAACAGTACATGCCACACACTCGTCATCTAGCATGTGCGCCACTCCAAAATAACGGTAGAATGAGAAGTCTGGGGTTTCATACCCTCTGGACAAGATTTACAGTTATTACTTACCTCAAACCGTCCGAAAAACTACTCCGCAATGCTCTTGCCTCTCGAATCAGCTCCCGATTGCTCCGAATCTAACCAAAACCAGATTAATATTATCAATATATGCTAGGGAGACGAAACACATTCAAAAATTCTCAAAATTAAGCACAAATCCGGAAATTGGCCAAACCCGACCCCGAGCCCAGTCTCGGAATTCGATAAAAATCACAAAACTAGAATCCTTATCCTTCCACGAGTCTACCCATATAAAATACATCCAAATCCAACCACAAATGGCCCCTCAATTCCTCAATTTAAAGTCTCAAATTCCCAAGCCCTAAACCCCCAATTTAGTCACTAATTTTCCATAAATTTCACCCCCAATCAGTCACATAACACCATACAAATGAGTTTTAGGTCCAAAAATCTTACCTCCACGAAGTTCTATTGATTTCCCTCTTCAAAACCCTTTCTCAAGCTCAAGTCCGTATGAGAATGTTGATGAAATAACCCAAAATTTGCGAAGGTTGGTATTTATACTCGCTGTCCAGTGAAACCGCACCTACGGTCCCAGGTGTGCTTCTGCGAAATTCCACTAAAAAATCTAACCTCGCATCTGCGGTCCATAAGCCCGCACCTGCAGTCTCGCACCTGCGACAAAATCTTCTGCATCTGCGAAAAAAGGCTTAGCCCCTCAAACTCCGCATCTGCGTCTCCCAGGCCGCACTAGAGACCTCGCACCTACGGTTCCCCCTTCCGCAGGTGCGGAAAAGCAGAAAGCTTTACACCAGCAGTTCCACATTACCAAAAATCATGCCGATACCCATCCGAACTCATCCCGAGGCCCTCGGGACCTCAACCAGAAGTACCAACAAGTCATAAATGATCACTCGGACTTATACAAACCCTCAGAACACCCAAAATAACACCGAAACATCAAATCAACCCATGATTCAAGCCAAAGGATTTTCAAACTTCCAAAAATCACCATCGATGCCAAAACTACCCAAAACTCGTCCGAATGACCTAAAAATTTGCACACACATCCAAAATGACACTGCAGACCTGTTCCAACTTTCAGAATTCCATTCCGACGTCAATAGATAATTTTCCACTGCCGATTGGGATTCGCCAAGAACTTAATTTCTCCAATTCAAACCTAATGCTACTCCAAACATCGACACCACATTCCGAGCACACTCCTATGTCCAAAATAACCTAACAAAGCTATCCGAGCCATACAATCCACATTCCGAGATCGTTTACCCAATAGTCAACTTCCGGTTGACTTTTCTAACTATAAGGCTAACTTAAGAGAATAAGTGTCTCAATTCTCACCACATCCTACTCCGAACATCGACACCATATTCCGAACATACTCCTATGTCCAAAATAACCTAACAAACCTATCCGAGCCATAAAATCCACATTCCGAGCTCGTTTACCCAATAGTCAACTTCCGGTTGACTTTTCTAACTATAAGGCTAACTTAAGAGACTAAGTGTCTCAATTCTCACCACAGCCACTCCGAACCCGAATCAACCAACCCAACACATCATCAATAGGCTAAGAAATACATGATAAGATAGAAATAGGAAAAACAGGGTTTATCTCATGGAACGACCGACCGGGTTGTTACATTCCCCCCTCATAAACAAACGTTCGTCCTCGAACGGGTCTAGAAACATACATAGGGTCTCAAATAGGTGCGGATATCTGCTCCGCATCTCCCGCTAGGTCTCCCAGGTGGCCTCTTCCACCGACTCCCCTCTCCAGTGCACCTTCACTGAAGCTATATCCTTAGATCTCAATCTCCTGACCTGACGCCCCCAAATAGCCACTGGCTCTACCTCATAAGACATATCACCCTCTAGCTGAACTGAGCTGAAGTCCAAGACATGAGACGGGTCACTAACATACTTCCGGAGCATGGCAATATGAAATACCGGATGGAAACTCGATAAGCTGGGCGGAAAAACAAGTCTATAAGCCACCTCTCCAACTCTCTAAAGCACCTCAAAAGGCCCAATGAACTGGGGACTCAACTTGCCCCTCTTCCCCGAACCGCATAACACCCTTCATAGGTGACACCTTCAACAATACCTTCTCCTCATCTACAAAAGACACGTCCCGGACCTTCCGGTCTGCATAACTCGTCTGCCTCGAATGTGCCGTTCGAAGCCGCTCCTGAATCAGCTTCACCTTATCCTACGCATCCTGTACCAAATCTGTGCCCAATAGTCTTGCCTAACCGGGCTCAAACCAGCCGACTGGAGATCTACACCTCCTCCCATATAAAGCCTCATACGAAGCCATCTGGATACTTGACTAAATAACTATTATTATGTGCAAACTCTGCGAGTGGCAGCATTATAGGACCACTCGGGTCTCAGCATTTCCAGCGTGAAGCCTTAGCATCGTACTTAGCATGATTTCTAGCATGTTCACATTAACCACATCAATAGAAGTGCGAATATCAATCCGTAATAGCTACTAGATGGTACCATGGGGTTAGCCAGACAATAAAAAATTCGGTGCACGCCCACACGCCCGTCACTTGGCGTTTGCATCACCTTAATTATAATCATATAGCACATAGTTCAGGGTTTTGAACCCTAAGAACCAAGTTTGGAAATGTTACATACCTCAAAACCGGCAAAAATCCTAGCCCACAATGCCTTTTTCTCTAGACTCGGCCTCCGATTGCTCCAAATCTAGAAAAAAATCAGATTTATATCATTATTATAAGCCAATGGACGAAGCCCATTCGAAAATTATCAAAATAAAGTATAAATCACGAAATTGGCCAAACCCGACCCTTAGGCCCACGTCTCGGAATTCGATAAAAATTACAAAATATGAATCCTTATCCCCCCATAAGTCTACTCATAACAAATTCATCAAAATCCGACCTCAATTGACCATTCAAATCCCCAAAAGAATCCCCAAAAATTTCTCCCATTTTCCTCCAATTTTCACTCTAATTTCTCAAATTAAATGATGAAAATCAAGACTAAATCATGGAATTAAACCAAATATGAGTGAAGAATACTTACCCCAATTACTCAACTGAAAATCTCCTCAAATTTCACCTTCTCCCGAGCTCTTTAATGGGTTTTTGAAAATATGGACTAAACCCTCGTTTGGATATAAAACTTTCTGCCCAAGTGCATTACTCACTGCGATCGCGGAGATAGGCACGCGACTGCGTAGAAAAAAAATGACACTGCCCAAATTACCCCTAAATCGCATAATACCATTCGCGATTGCGTTGCTCACTGCTGACTCCCTTACGTGAACGTGGAACTGACCTCGCGAATGCGAAGAGGCAACCATCATGCCTCAGCTCAGACCTGACACTACGCCATCGCATGCTCTCTTACGCGAACGCGATTCTCCACTTGCCTCACCCTATGCAAACACAGACTCCTGTCCCCGAACGCGAAGAAGAAACGAACAACCTCAGACCTTCCCTTATGCGATCGCATCCTTCACTCCGCGATCGCGATGACGGGTAGAGACACCAGATGCAGAAACAGACCAGCACTGAAATCATGGAGAAATATAGCTCGAAATCAATCCGAAACACGTCTGAGGCCTTCGAGACCTCAACCAATAGCACCAGAAAATCATAAATGATCACCCGAACTTAGTCGAACCCTCAGAACACCCAAAATAACATCGAAAGACCAAATCAACCCATGATTCAAGCCTAAGGATTTTCAAACTTCCGAAATTCACCAACGATGCCGAAACTAACCAAACCTCGTCCGAATGACCTAAAAATTTGCACACACATCCAAAATGACCCTACGAACCTTCTCCAACGTTTAGAATTTGATTCCGACCCCGATAGCTAATTTTCCACTACCGACTGGAAATCGCCAAATACCACCATTTCAATCCTAATTATACTCTGGACATCAAAACCACATTCTGAACACACTCCTAAGTCCCTAATAACCTAATGAATCTATCCAAGCCATAAAAACCTCATTGCAAGGTCAATTATCTATAAGTCAACTTCTGGTTGACTTTTCTAACCATAAGGCCAACTTAAGTGACTAAGTGTCTCATTTCTCACCATGACCACTCCGAATCCGAACCAACCGATCCAACACAACATAATTAGGTTAAGAAACACATGACAAATCATAAACAAGGAAAAACGGGGCTAATCTCACGGAATGACCCGCCAGGTCGTTACATGTATAGTCGTAGATAAATGTAGCAATATTCTAGAGCAACCATATACTCTGTTGTTTACATGTATACTATATTGATATCATATGATAATAGAAGTATTTTTTTCTACTTATACTTTTATTGCATTTTTCAATATTTTATTATCATTTCTATTTTAACTAGTAGATATGGAGATTTTTGTGTGAGTTGGTGATAGCCCTGTGATTTTTGTGTTTGAAAATATAATTATGTATTTTTGGTGAAAAAAGTCATAGTTGTATGACTATTTGTGAAATTTACCTTTAAATTGGAAAGCTACATTTATCTAACAGACTCTGTCATCCACAATTGTTATGTACATGCAACTATAACACAATTTTCCTTACCGTGGAGCTCCATTCTCGACTCTTAGCTAAAAAATTCTTGCATTTCTCTGTCCAGATACGGAACATTGCCAAAATATATCGCTGAAATAATGGCCAAGGGAATCGACCACTCTTGGTCATAGTGGTTGAGAAAGTTTCTCTAACACCACTTGGTTAACAGTTAAATGCCAGTAAAAGAGGAAGTAGACCGTTAGCCAATGGCTAAATATACCTTCGTTCACCTATTGGTCAAAAATTATCCCCGACTTCAGCTTTTCGGCTCATTTATGCCCTTGTGGCTAACGATGTACTGAACTAAAAAAAAAATATTTAAATTTCACATCACATTTTATTATTGGTCCAATTCAATTAGAAAAAAAGAAGAAGCCAAAACTGCCCTTGAACTATTGGTCAGGGCAAAATATATCCTCTGTCAATCTATCGACTCAAAAATACTCAATTTTATAACTTACTCCACCTAATCACTAACCTACCAACAAAATATAAACAAAAGGGCAGACCAGTGCACTAAACTCTCGCTGTGTGCAAAAACTGGTTTAGGGCAGTTTTTGGGTGGAAGTGGAAGAGGTGGGAATGCACCTACCTCAAGTCAAAGGCAACTTGTGGACAATGAGAAAATGGTAGAAAAAGAGGATACCCCGAACAATGTTGTTCAAGCAAATGATGAAGTGCGGATTGATATTGATGACATAGTGGAAGAGACTCAAGAGGATGTGAACCCGTCTAGGGATCATGTGATTGACATACCAGAATTGGTAGTATCACAGTCCAAAATCCGCTAAAAGTCGTGATGGCGCCTAACACCATCATGAGGAAAGCCAACGATGATCTATCAACTTATTTACTCATTTTAGTAATTTGAAATCATAATTTTCATTAATTATATAGTATAAAACTAGAATTTACAGAATGAATGATCATAGTTACACGAACTACAATGTTGAAAACGTGTAGAAACCACCAAAACTCGGTGTCACAAGTGCATGAGCATTAGCTAGGAAATATGATATAAAATACAATATCTGTCTAGAATACATAGGAAAATGTAAATAACTCTGATGGAGACTCCGTGTGCTGCGGACTCGTAACACGGGATGCAGCTCACCTAAGTCCCCGTGATAGCCACGCCTCTGCGCCTACAAGATCACTAGACATATATGTATCTGCACAAAATGTGCAACAGGTGTTGCATGAGTACGTAATCAACGCATATCCAACAAGTATGTAGTCTAACCTCGAAGAAGTAATGACGAGAGGTCAAATTCGACACTTACTAAGGCTAACAATAAAGTATAAAATTTTTAGTTAGGCATGGATTATATAAATACAGTTGAAAACTCAATAACAAAAAAATAAATAAACAACTCTTTCCCTGATAGTAAATCAAAAATTTAATTTCCATAAGTTAACCAATTAATCTTTCAAGCCAAAGAAACAATATCGATTATAATTTGACTCCAGTAATTTTTCCGCATGAATTATGCCAACATACAAAATATAAAATGTGCACTGTCAAGGGTCGAACGACACAAACCATAGATGCATCTATCTACTACCGAGGCATTCGGCCCACTCCACAAGAAGAGAAAATATATTAAAATAACCGATTCAAGATTATTAAGGGGCTAATATTCAAAGAAATACCAATTCTCATTAATGGTCCAGTGACCCGTCCAAAAGTCAAGTAAATGAAGTTTAATCTTTCACAATTCCTTTACTAAGTTCCAATATGATTTAGGCAATTAAATTAACAAGTAGGGTGCAAACAACGCAAGTATAACATGATTTGGGTCCTAGACTATCCGGACTTAATAGTCTTAAGCATAATTAGTAGCTACGTACGGACTCTCGTCACCTCATGCGTACACAACCCTCACAAATAGAAGCACATAATAAATTTGATTCACCTATGGGGTTAATTCCCTCTTACAAGGTTAGAAAAGATACTTACCTTGCTCCGAAGTTCCATAACCGGCTTCAAAGCTCTTCCAACAACTCAAATCAATTCCCATCGCTCCAAAACTAGTCAATCAATGTGAATTTCATTAAGTATATACTCTAATACTCGTTACAATCCAATTTATAACAATTCCCAACTCCGCTCAAAAAGTCGATAAAGTCATCCTCGGCCCACGTGTGTGAATTCTGGCAATTTCCGACGAAAGTCGTTACCCATAACATTACGAACTCAAATATATAATTTATTCTCAATTCCATTCCCAAATTCGTGGTCAAAATCAAAAATACCAATGTCTAGGTTTTCTACCAAAACCCCAAATTTCCACTAATTTTCCATGTTAATATCTATATATAATCCAAGTATTTAACTTGCAATAGGTGGGAATCATTTACCTTGCATTAGATGGTGAAAATACTCCCTCGAAGAACTCCAAAAATTTCCCAAGTCGTGTGGAAAATGGGTGAAATGAACCCAAACCCCGTTTTTAAAACATTCTGCCTAGCACAGTCGCTCCATCTTCGCGTTCATGACCAAGGCCTTGCGTCCGCGAAGGCCAAATGCCACTTCCCAAAGTTTCTTCTTCGCGTTCACGACCAGAAGGACATGTTAATGAAGCCTTCCTTTTTCGATGCTCCGCGTTCGCATAGTAAGCCTCGCGTTCGCAAAGGCTAAGCTGCTCTAGGGCCCAGCTCCCTTTCCTTCTACGCATTCGCGACCTCCCCGTCGGGTTCGTGTAGTTTGCTTAAGCTTTTCCCTATGCGTTCGCGACCCCTGTGACGCATTTGCGATGGAAAAAAATCAGAAACTCCAAATCCTTCTTTGCAAATGCGGGACTCCCTTCGCGTCCCCGAAGGAAAAAACGAGAACCAGCAACAACAATTCCAAAATAGCTCAACCTTATCCAAAAATACCCCGAAACACATCCGAGGCCCCCGAGACCCCTTCCAATCACACCAACCTGTCCCAAAACATGATGCGAACTAGCTCGAGGCCTCAAACCACACCAAAAAACATCAAAATATGAATCGTACCCCAATTCAAGCTTAATGAACTTTAGAACTTCAAACTTCTACATCCAATGTCGAAACCTATCGAATCATATCCGATTGACCTCAAATTTTTCACACAAGTCATATTTGACATTACAGACCTACTCTAACTTCCGAAATCTGAATCGACCCCGATATCAAAATGTCCACCTCTAACTGAACTTACAAGAAAAAACTTCCAACTTCCACAAATGACCCCAAAATGACCCACGGACCTCCAAATCAACATCCGAACGCGCTCCTAAGACCAGGATCACCATACAGAACTATCCTTACTCTCGAAATCCCAAATGGACATCGATAAAATTAAAATACACTTTAACCCAAACATATGAAATTCTTCCGAAATGCTAACTTTCCATAATGAGCACCGAAATGCTCTAGAGTCACCCAAAACCTGATCCGGACATATGATCAAGTCTGAAATCATTATAAGAACCTATTGGAACTTTTAAATCCTGATTCTGAGGTCGTTCACTCAAAAATTGAACCTTAGTCAATTCTTCCAACTTAAAGCTTCCGAAATGAGGATTTTCTTTCCAAATCAACTCTGAACTTCCCGAAATTAAATTCCGACCACACGTAAAATTCATAATAGCTGAAGTGAAGCAACTTAAGGCCTCAAACCGCCGGATGAAATGCTAGATCTCAAAATGACCGGTCGAGTCATTACAGGTAGTGCAAAAAGCTAAGTCACCATTGCCTAAGCCACCTCCTCTCTATCCTCAAAGTCTTGCCAACAAAAATGGTGAGAATTAATTCAAAAAGTGTATTGATATGATGAAGAGTCTCTCTATAATTGTTCCATTAGTTGAATCCTAACAGAAAATGCCGGTATATGCAAAGTTTATGAAGGACTTGGTGACAAAGAAGAGATCGATAAATTTTGAGACTGCCAAAGTCACTCACCAAGTGAGTGCAATTGTGCATTCGATGGCTCCTAAGTTGGAAGATCCCAGTGATTTTACAATTCCTTGTACCATTGGAAGTGCCGAGTTTGCAAAATCTCTTAGTGATCTTAGGGCGAGTATCAACTTGATGCCCTACTCAGTTTAAAAGACATTGGGAATTGGGTAACCAAGATCCACATCTATGAGAATCCAAATGGACAATTGTATAATGAAGAGACCGTTGGGGGTGATTAAGGATGTATTGGTTCGAGTTGAAAAGTTCATTCTCCTAGAGGATCTTGTTATTCTTGATTGTGAAGTGGACTATGAGGGTGCCGACTATTCTTGGTAGACCTTTCCTTGCTACTGGGAAGGCTCTTGTTGATATGGAAGCCAGTGAACTCACTTTCCGGGTGGGTGATGAAAAGGTAGTGTTCCACATATGAAAATCTATGAGGCAACCGAATAGCAATGAAGTGTGTTCATTCGTGGACTTGGTGACCGATGTGATTATTGATGATACAATTTCAACGATTAATGCGGGTGACATGTTGGAGGACATTTTGCTCAATTTGATGATGACGAGATGGGTGGCTTCATGGAATGTGTGAATTCTTTACAAGGGAGGGGGTCGTACAATTATGCACCTCGGTAACATTCTTTGGATCTTGAGAATAGAAAAACTCCTCCTACAAAGCCTTCAATGGAAGAGCCTCCTATCTTGGAGTTGAAGCCATTACCTCCACATCTCAGGTATGAATTCCTTGTCCCTTGCTCTACTTTACCGGTTATTCTTTCCTCTTGTTTGGCTAACGTGTATGTTGACTCTACATTGGCGGTGCTCCACAAGAGGAAGAAAGCTATTGGGTGGACTTTGGCGTATATTCAGGGAATGAGCCCCGCATTTTGCATGCACAAGATTAACTTGGAGGAAGATTCCAAAACCTCCATTGAACATCAAAGGAGACTCAATGAAGCCATGCCAGACGTGGTAAAAAAGGAGATCATAAAGTGGTTAGATGCCGGGGTTGTCTACCCTCTTTCTGATAGTTCGTGGGTTTCACCAGTGCAATGTGTTCCGAAGAAGGGGGTATAACTATGGTCACCAATGACAATAATGAGTTGATTCCAACAAGAACAGTGATCAGGTGGAGAGTGTGTATGGACTATCGGAAGCTAAACAAAGTCATAAAGAAAGAACATTTCCCACTACCCTTTCTTGTCAAAATTCTTTATAGGTTGGACGTCCGGGCGTTCTATTACTTCGTAGATGGATATTCGGGCTACAATTAAATCCATATTGCCCCGGAAGATCAAGAGAAAACAACTTTCACTTGTCCCTATGGCACTTTCACTTTCATGCGGATGCCATTTGGCTTCTGCGATGCAGCAACAACTTTTCTACAGTGTATGATGACAATCCTTACAGATATGGTAGAGGACTACCTTGAAGTATTCATGGATGACTTTTTGGTAGTCGTGGATTCCTTTGATGATTGCTTGGTAAATTTGGATAAGTTATTGACAAGGTGTGAAGAAACGAACTTGGTGTTGAATTTGGAGAACTTCCATTTCATGGTCGAGGAGGGTATTGTCCTTGACCACAAGATTTTAAAGAAGGGAATAGAGGCTGACAAGGTGAAAATTGAGGTGATTTCTAAACTTCCACCTCCAACATCCGTGAAGGGCATGAGAAGTTTCTTGGGTCATGCGGGGTTCTACTGGTGCTCCATAAGAGATTTTTCCAAAGTGTTGTACTCCTTGTGCAAGATTTTGGAGAAAGATGCTAAATTTCACTTCAATGATGATTGAGAGTATTTGAATTGCTCAAGTTCAAGTTGACAACTACTCCAATTATCACCGATCTAATTGGAGCATTCCTTTTTGAGCTCATGTGTGATGCTAGTAATGTAGCAGTTGGAGCAGTTTTGGGAAAACGTATAACAAGATTTTTTATCCGGTCTAGTATGCTAGTAAGACCATGAATGATGCCCAAGTCAATTACACCATTACCGAAAAATTCTCTTTGCCATTATGTTTGCTATTGAGAAGTTCTGCCCGTACTTAATGGGTGCAAAAGTGATTGTCCACACGGATCATGCGGCACTTCATTATCTTACGAGCAAGAAATATTACAAAGCCCGGTTGATGAGATGGCTGCTTTTGTTGCAAGAGTTTGATATATACATCCAAGACCGAAAATGAAGTCAAAACAAAGTGGCAGACCACTTGTCTCATTTGAAGGAGGAGGCGAGGCTGCATGATGAACTTGAAATCAATGACTCCTTCCCCGATGAGAAACTCTTGGCTATTTCATGAAAGATGTGCCACGGTTCGCAAATCTAGCAAATTTTCTTGTAAGTGGTATCATCCCGGATGAATTCTCTTCAAACCAAAGGAAGAAACTCAAACGAGATTATCAAGACAATTATTGGGATGAATATTACCTTTTTGAGATTTGTACGGATGAAGTGATTAGAAGATGTGTACCGAAGGAGGAACAATGTGATATCCATGGTGCTTATCGTTCTTCGCCGTATGGTGGCCACCATGGTGGAGCAAGAACCGCGGCCAAAGTGCTAAGTTTCGGTTTCTATTGGACCAATTTTTACAAAGATGCAAGTGATATGGTGAAAAGATGTGATGAATGCCAACGGGCCGGTGGAATCTCGAAGAAGAATGATATGCCTCTCACTACAACTTTGGAGATTGATATCATTGATGTGTGGGGTATTGTCTTCATGGGTACCTTTGTGATTTCTTGTGGAAATACCTACATCTTGGTTGCGGTTGATTATGTGTCTAAATGGGTTGACGTCGTTGCTCGACCCAGCAATGAAGCAAGAAGTGTGGTGGCATTTTTGAAGAAGAATATTTTCACAAGATTTGGTACTCCGCGGGCTATTATAAGCAATAGGGGGTCGCATTTTTGGAACAAGATTTTGACACATTACTCACCAAGTACGGTGTCACTCATAAGGTCACGACTCCCTATCATCCACAAGAAAGCGATCAAGTGGAAGTCTGCAACTGGGAGATAAAGAGTATTTTATCCAAAACAGTGAATGCTAACCAGACGGATTGGTCCAAGAAACTTGATGATGCTTTATGGGATTATAGAAAGGCTTACAAAATACCTATGGGAATGTATCCATACCATTTGGTATTTGGAAAAGCTTGTGTTTCTTCCGGTGGAACTTGAGAACAAAGCCATGTGGTCTTTAAAGAAGTTGAATCTGGAGTGGCATATCACCGCCAACTTTAGGGTGGCACATTTAAATGAGTTGGATGAGTTCCGGTACCCTGTATACACAAGTTCGTCCTTATACAAGAGAAGATGATATATCTTCATGATAAGTACATTTGGTACAAAGTGTTTAAAGAGGGTGATCTTGTGTTGTTGTTCAATTCACAGTTACAGATGTTTCCCAGAAAGTTAAATTTTAATTGGAGTGGCCCGTTTGAGGTTGTGGGTATGACACCCTTTGGTGCATTGGACTTGAAGAATAAAAATGATGAGGTGTTTAGAGTCAATGGTCACTGGGTAAAGCATTATCCGAGAAAAGTTGGCATGACGGTAATTAATTTTAAGTGATGGTTTAAATCAGGCGCTTCTTGGGAGGCAACCCATGTTTTTTTTCTTTTTCTTTCTTATTCTTTAGATAGGTCTTATTTTTTTCTAATTGGATTTGAAGTGTGTTGCAGGAATGAGTGTGCTTTATAGGAACTGTGCTCAGAAATATTGGCTAAGTATGGAAAAAGTGTAGACCACACAATTCTGAATGCTACAACAAAAGGCAATTGCATCCGCAAAGTTCTTGTGCGGACGTCACAAATTGAGATGCAAAAAATGCAAACTCTCGAAGTTTGTTTGTCAGAGAAACTGCCAAAGTGCGGCCTCATAGTGAATTCTGCAGTCTGGACCGTAATTTGTAGCTGCACACCTAAATCTGCGGGATAACAGATCATCAAAGGAAATTGAAACTCCATGTAACAGAGTGCGACTCGTATAAGGAATTCTGCGGCTGTACTCGTCTCATTGTTCCTTGGCCAGGTCTATTTAAATAGTAAAGCTAAGGCTACTGTACAAAATTTTCATTCTCTGAGCACTCAAAAAAAAAAGCTAAAACTTTGCACACATCTGTTCAATCATCCACAACCCAGATACACATCTGTTATCATTCCTTAGCACTGCTTCATCACTGGTATGTTCAAATCATTTCTAAGGTTCTTTAATTTTCTTAGTTTAATTTACAATTTATTAGTTTTTAGATCATTTGTCATTAGAAGTCAATTTTCTATCAATGTGGGGTTTAAATTATGTTGGGTAAACTCCTAATTTCTATTTGGGTAATGGGTATCTTGATTATCATGCTTAATTGCTATTACCATGTCCATTTTTTGCATAAATCGAAACCATTAACGAATCTGCCCGATCTAACAAAATTTGCAGCCGCACAAGAAACTGTGCGGTCCATAGAAGTCTTGACTAAGGCAGTTGGTGAGACAAAATTGACTGGACGCACTTAAAATTATGTGGGCCATAGATATCCCATCGCGGTCGCAGAAAAGTGTGTGCGGCCGAATATCAGACCAATTTCTGAGAGTTGCTATTTTGAGGTACTCATAGTGCGGCCGCACTGACAATTATGTGGTCAACACTTCAGATGTGTGGTTGCACTCAAAATTTTTCGGACCGCAGTTTCATCTCTGCGGTCGCAAGTTCAAATTGTGCGGTCTGCACAACCCAGGTTGCGACCACACTTGCAATTGTGTGGATCGCACTTCCCACCCTGCAAACATGTTTTGTTCTGTGAATATCTGTTTATATGCACTTGAACAAGATTTGAATCCTACTTCTGTTTGTTATAGAAAATGATTCGATCACGAGGTCGTGGTGATACATCAAAGGGGAGGGGTGAACCTTCTAGTAGCTGAGGCAAGAGTGCCTTACCCCTCGCCCCTCAAAGAGCTATATCCAAAAAGGCGACGGCAGGACGAGGTAGAGCTGCAGAGACCACTCAATTAAGCTCTTATGACCCGTCTTGGGAAGTACCGGAGGGCGACTCGGTGCAATAACAACATGTTTTACATTCACAGTCACATCTTCTTCAGGGAAGATAAAACCTCCGAGACGAGCCTTCCTCCTTTAAGAGCACTTTTGAGGGTTCGGAAGGTGACAGTCAGGCTTCGGAGCCCTCATTCACACATGCCCCCAACGCACCTGCTACTATAGTGGATGTTGATGATATTCCAAATGATATCTCAGGGGGTGATACCAGAGTTGCCGGCCTTGAGAGGTCGAAGAAGAAAGAGATGTGGAAAGATAGGTTTGTTAGTCTGGCTGCTTAAACAAGTTTGCGAGATTGGTGGCCAGTGAGATATCTCACTCTTGAGCGTCAGTTCATGGTAAAAGACCTTCATAAGTACAACCCGACAATGTTGAGATAGTTCCGGGAGCGGAAGGGGTGGATGTGGTTCATCCAAAGTGTGGTAGATACCAAGGAATACCAGGTTCGGGAATTTTATGCCAATGTGGCGCATATAAAGAAAGGGATTGATGTAACAAAAGTGATAAATCTAAAAGTGAAATTTGATCAGAACACCCTGAACACGTATTTAGGGTTTGAGGATGTGGAACATGTGCAATACCTGGAAATGTTAGCACTGGGAGATGCAGTTCGACCATGGCTAGCTGAGATTCTTGCAGCTCCGGGGCCGCCTCCAATATGGATCATATCAGTGGTTCCTGTTCAGTGGAACACTCTAAATTTTGAGGCAAAGGGATGGCAAACATTCGTGTGTAGCAGACCAGACCCATGTCAAAATGAAACAAATCTTCCATTTTCGCGGGCAGTGCTAGTCGCCTCTATCATGGCGGGGTACCAAATCAATGTAGGTACATGATGTCGGCCAACATGTCTATGATAGCTAGGCAAGGTGACACCTCTTACCCGTATCCCAACACTATCATAGAGTACCTTACAGATACGGGAGTGGAGCCGAGGGATTTTGTGTCACGCCCTGCAATATTACGTCGATACTACGCCTTGCAGTATTAAATTACGACGATGTTGTGCCCTGTAGTATTGTACATTGAATTTGTCGTAAGAAAATTGACATCAGTCCAAGGAAAAGATTATTTGGAGATTATAAGGATTATGCTATTTCAAATAAGTGATAAGTAAATTCGTGAAGGTGAGAGGGGAAGCAAGTTAAAGAACATTATTTTCGTCCAAGTTTAGCTTATTGGGATAAAATACGGGCCGAGCTATAATACCGATATTTTTGGACTACTACCATACAAGGTACCATACGACCATGATAGTAGGATGTATAAAGTGTATTAAAAATAAGTAGAATTTTAAATAATTTGAGATAATTCTTAATTATGCGGGTAATTAGTTAATTACTGGGTAGCGGGATATTACCTAATTTAATTAATTAATTATTGGATAATATCAAAATTCCACGTGGAAACAAACCACTACACCAACCGTATGACTCTTAGTCATAATTCATGACTAAGAGTCATTTTTAAATAGGTGGCAACTAGTTGAGATATAAGTCTTGAAAACCATGAAAGGCTTCATAACTTTTAGCAAAATAATGAATTCATACATCTTACATTTGAGGAAATGAAAAGAGCTCTGCAAGAGACTCTTTGAAGCCATCAAGTACGTTAGCAGAAGCCATCATTAAAGAAAATTGAAGCTAACTTCCATTCTCAAAACACTTAAGATCAGATTTTATACCTTAATGCACCGTGATTTCTACAATTTCAACAATTCCAGTGAATCTTTAGAGCTTAGCAACGGAGAAATTTTGCGGTTTTAATGGAGTACGGTGCAACCTTTTCCAAGAATATTATACGGATTTTTTTCCTATTCCAGGTATGTTAAGGCTATCACTTCTTTCTTTTTGGCATGATCCAAATTATACGGAAGAAACGAGCAAACGCACAATTTTCATAAACGACTATATTCATAGAAATAATAGGGGTCTCTATGTTATTGATTCCCCATGTGACATATTATTCTATCATCTATTCATGAGTCTCAAAAATACGTAAGTTGGTAAAGTTTATTTCATAATATTAATAAGAGGCATAATGGTCTTATGACGTACCGAGAGATTTTATTAACGTATTTCATATGCATTTCATGCACTTATACATGATTAAACCATGACCAGATGGAATTATATACACACACACACACACATATATATATATATATATATATATATATGTATATGGGATATGGGAAAGGTTATGGAGTTATATACGCACAACCACCTGATCAACTGGTATACATTGATGATTTTGCCCACAGTGGCCGAGATAATATGATGAGATGCGCTCAGAGGCCTGATGATGTTATGAAACATGTACCTATTCACGACATGACATTCATACGCATATGCATGACACTAAAAGTATTTCATGATTTACAGATTTATCTAGACTTACAGGTTCAGTCATTTACTCTATATTTCTTCCATGTCTTTTACGTACTTATTTATGTGCCTTACATACTCGGTACATTATTCGTATTGACGTCCCTTTTGCCTGGGGATGCTGCGTTCATGCCCGCAGGTCTTGATAGACAGGTCGAGAGTCCTCCAAGTAGGCTATTAGCTCAGTGGAAGATGTTGGTGCACTCCATTTGCTCCGGAGTTGTTGATTGGTCAGTATGATTTAGACGTGTATTGTTTGGTATGGCGGGGCTCTGTATCGACCTTTATGACAATTATGTATCCTTAGAGGCTTTTAGACATATGTCATGTACGTACAATATTGTATGGCCTTGTCGGCCTATGTTCAGTATACAAATGGTTATTTTGGTCTTAGAGGCCCATATGTCTTATGTATAAGTTGGTATTACATGTTGTATTCTACCTATTTCTTGGCAGCCTCTCCAGCTCAGTTATTTATGATAGTAGGATACGAAAAGATACGTTATGTTGGTACTCGGCTGAGTAAGGTACCGGGTGCCCGTCGCGGCCCATCGGTTTGGGTCGTGACATTTTGATACCAAGGTACGGGCGAAGAAGCCCTGCTCATGGTATTCTTTGATGGGTGGTGGAAACCCAAAGAAAAAGGGTCAACCCTCTACTACTACAGGGCAGTCTGAGAGCCCGCCAGGGTGACTCTTCCCAACGATGGATGGCGTGAAAACGTTTTTAGGGGATTGAGTTCGTTTTTGGTGTTTAGGTAAGAATAGTAGTAATAGTGAATAAAAATGACCCAATTCAGTCAGACTCGAAGAGTCAAACATGCTTCACTTGGTACCAACACATGTAACTACGTGCTTATGGTTAAAAACAAGTTTTTTTTGGAAAGACATATTTCTAGTTAGTGATATTTTGACTCTTATGTTGACTAAAGCAATCATTGAGTGGTTTAGTCGAACCATAGTGATTCTTAATCTTGAATATGAGCATTGTGGGCCTCGACTCTATCCTCTTTAACAATCCAGTTGCGTGAAAGGTAAGATGTTTTTGTTGTAAGTTCAAGTACCCATGGGAATGGTCTAGAACTTTCCCTGAATGTGTTTCGAGGCGAAATTTTAAGTTTTGCATGGCTTGAGAAGTGATTGTAGCTCTGCTTGACCCTCTTGAAATTTTCCATGTCCCACCATTATTGTTATCCCTAGTCAACCCGTTTTATCCTAAAACCTTTCTCATTTGATAACCATGTTATAAGCCTTTTTCCGTTTTATCGTGACCCTCTCTTGGCACCCGAGCTTTCCTTAACACTCATGTGAAACAATTAGCTGAAAACATAAGTTTAGGGGAGAGACGAGGAGTTTGAAAAAGGTACCAAGGCACTAAAAGAGAAAAGAAATGAAAGAAGGAAAGGCAAGAAAAAGAAAGAAAGAACAAAAAGAAACATGCAAAAAGAAAGTGAATAAGTTGAATAGTTGAGGGGATTCAAAGAAAAGTAATGATGCACAACATGGAGAATGCAAAGAAGGAGAAAATGAATATCATATCCAAGAAAGAGTGATGCTAAGTCTCTCTAGTTCCCCTAAGAAAAAGAAAATGCCTCAAAGAGTTGGCAAAGTATGAGCCGATAAGAGAAGATGGAGTGCTTAAGGAAAGATGAACCCATTCTATTATAGCATCTCCAACCTTTATCTAGAAGACATCATTGCATTTAGAAAAAGCCCTATGTGATTTCAAGGCGAGTGAACTTACATTAGTGAATATTTACATGAGGGGCAAGCCTATGGTACTTAAAGCCGTACTTGCGACATTCTTTTGAGAGAGATGAGCGAACCTATCACAAATCATAGAATTGAGTGCTATATTCTTAAGTGAGAAATGCAAACGGGGAGTAGAGGTGGAGGAGTTTGGAATCTACAATAACCTACATGAAATAACGAGCTTCCTTGATGAATAAAGTCAACTCTTGATGCTCAAGTGTCACATTAGAACTATTTGTCTTAAAAGTTCAACCCATTGCCTTGTTGATAATACATAAGTGTTGTGGGTAATTGTTGGTCCCAATTGATGTGTGATTGATGCATATTTGATTATCTGGAATAGCTCTTAACTTGTAGAGGTGGGAATTCCTTTATTTGCTGAGGACAAGCGAAAGATTAAGTTAGGGGGAGTTGATAAGTTGGGATTTTGACTACTTATTAGCGCCTTTTTGATTTTTTTTAGTCCAAAGCACATAATTATATTCCCGTAAACTGATGAAATGTGCTTAATTGCAGGACTATTTGAAGATGAGCTCGTAAGATGAAATCCAACTCAGAAAGGAGTGATTTGAACTCAAGGAAAAAAACATGCACAAAAGCTCAGAAGTGCGGACCGCAGATTATCATCTCCAGCCGCAGAATGTGAAGAAACGCCCACTAGAGAAGTGTGGTCCGCACATGATTTGTGCGGCTGCAAAAACTGGGTAAAAGAAAAAGTTCAGAGAACCTGCATCTCAAGTTCAAAAAAAGTGCGGACCGCACAATTATTGTGTGGCCGTAGTCACATTTGTACGGATCACAGAAGAGCAAGGTGACTGCAGAAAGAGAGAAGTGCGGCCGCAGTTCAGAAATATGCGGCCGCAGGTTTCCTATCCTGTTAGGCTGATGCAAAGTGCGAACCGCACATGGAATTGTGCGGCTGCAGAACCTCCGAAAGTGCATTTTTGTCAAAAAATTCTAGCCCTATATAAATAGAAGAGTTTCACCATTTTAGGTTCACTTTGACATCAGCAACCATAGTAGACGGTTTCGTTTGCTCCTTTTAGTAGTTTTTGCTACTTTGAGCTTTTTGAACATAGATTTCATCATTTTAATTATCAATATGGGTTTAATTATCATTTCTTCTTCTATTTATTCCATCTTAAGCGTGAGTAGCTAGATTTTCACTAGGGTTGTGACCCAACACTAGTGTGCAAACTTAATGGGTGTTTGATTTATTGTTTGTTATGTTGGTTGTTGATTATCTGGCCCTGTTCTTGATTTGATTTTAAGAATTAATGGTTGCAAACATTATTTTATGCCCATTTGACTTGGTCTCTACTTGGAAATGAGAGACTTAGACTAGGAAAACTTGTCTAGAAGGAAATTCGGTCAATCTAGAGATTGATAAGCCCGATTAATGGGTTGAACCTAGAGTTAGTAAAACCCGACTTCAGCTTATTATCAACTATTTTTTTCAAAATACCCATTTGGACTTGAGAAAGAAAAATTGGGCGAAATCACTCTTTAACCGAGAGGTAATGAGTATGTACTTGAATGTTGATAGCCATAATACACCCCGACCAATAAAACAAGCTTTAAAGTTTACAACCCATTAGGCGAACACCTAAGTGTAGGTCATATCCCGACCTTTTATATCATTTTAAAAACAATCAAAAACAGTTTCTTAGTTTCATTCTTTAAATCGAAATCGTAGTTCAATTTATAATTCCAAACAAAACCAATTATTGTGGAAGTGAAAATTTAGATATACAAACTCATGCGCTAAGATATATACTACTAACACCTATTCATATAGCTCCCCCACAGAATTCGACCCTGACTCTTGTTGGGTATTACTATTGCATCAACCATTTTCATATCCTCAAATAAGGGGAGGTATGTGAGAAGAGGCCTCGTCATTTTGGTTGTGTTCAGTGGTGCCTATTCTGGATGCATGGGTTCATTTGGTAAAGGATATCCTCCCAGGCTGATTCAGTCAGCACTTCATGCATCCCATGATGCTTCAGGTAGTTTTTGTTTTTATGGGTCTCTTCCTGAGCAGCTAGCCTACAGCACCCCTTCAGCTCCTATTAGTGCACCTCTGATCCAGAGTTATCACGATGGTTATTCAAGTCAACAGGGTAAGTTCTAGAGTCAGCATTCACAGTAGTGGAGGACTTGTTATATTTGTGGATATACGAGGCATGTTGCAAGATTTTTCCATAGGTCACAAGGTGGAATACCGCAACAGGGTTCTCGTGCCATGGTTCCGGCACTGGTTGCTGCACCGCCTGCTTAGCCAACTAGAGGCAGGGGTCAGGCTGATAGAGGTAGAGGTCAGGCCATTAGATGTGGAGGTGAGACAATTTAAGGTGGAGGCTATCCAGCTAAAGGCCGTCTGAGATGTATAGGTCAAAGTAGTGAGGCCCAACCCCATTTTTATGCATTTCTAGCTAGACCTGAGGCAGAGTCATCTGACATAGTCATTACAGGTATTGTTCTAGTTTTCCATAGAGATTCTTCAGTTATATTTGATTTGGGCTCTACTTATCTATACATGTCATCCTATTTTGCTTCATATATGGTTTTTCCTCGTGATTCTTTGAGTGCTCCTGTATATGTGTCCATGCCTATGGGAGATTCTATTATTGTAAGTCATGTTTATTACTCGCGTGTGGTTTCTATCAGGAGCCTTGAGACTAGTGTAGATCCTCTACTTCATGATATTGTGGACTTTGATGTTATTTTGGGCATGGTTTGGCTATAACCTTATCACGCTATTTTGGACTGTCACGCTAAGACGGAGACCTTAGCCATACTGGGGTTGCCTCGTGTTACACCCCATGTTTTTGTATGTGAGAGTATGTCGTAAATCAATTGATATAGGCTCAGAAATAAAATTGTCTTTGAAAGTGCATAAACTAAGTTAATCATGTTACCTTGAAGGTTACAAATCATTAAGATCATGGATAACCAATAACAAGAGGGTTGAAAGGATTAGAAGCTAAACAAATTGAAGAAAATAAGTTTCGTCGAATGTCGTCAAATTGGGAATGCTATAACATATAATTTTAGGGTGATAATAGGGTTATTTAAATGATAAGGAGGTTATATTATGAGTTATTTTATTCGTATGATAGTTGTGTGTTACATTTGAACTAAAGCGATTAGTGTAACAAAAGTTTGAAAAAGTCATCACAAGTTACATTTAAAATGTGCTGAAGATTAGGTCAAATGTAGAAGATCTTTTCTCCTATTATACATGAAATAATAGAATGATCCACATATAAAATTGAATATCTATGAGTCTAGTTTCTAACACATTAAACCATTCGTCGATACAACATTGGAGTGGAGAGATATTTGCATTTACACGAGACTATGCAAGTAGCTCCCAATGGGACCCACTTAGGCTGTGATCAACCTACTTCACTTTAAAAACGATTTGGATTTCTAAAGAGGTACCATGAGGGTTTGAAGGGGAATTAAAGTGATTACACCATATTTCAATATCAAAAGTTAGTTCTAGTGATGAACAATACCTCTTTGAGGTTGTGTGGTCCTTAAGGATAGTCGTGGGCTGTGTTTGGCTTTAATTTCAAGTGGTTGCCGCTGTTTAGGTATTTATAACACTATAAAACATGTTCTTGAATTTTTTTTGTATGTTGGTTGCATTATTTGAGAAAGATATTACAAGAGAAGACTTGTAATAGTTTGAGATGTTATTGTTCTTAATGGACTGTTTTGGGAAGGTTGTTTCCATGAACTTTAAATGGTTGGAAACCTTGGAAAATGACTTGCTATACTGTTGTTTTCATGAATATATTGTCTACATTTATAACTTTCTATTGTTATTGTGAATAAGAAGATACGAACAACATAACAATGGGAAATTGTACTTGTTGCTGTTACTGGATTGTTGGGTTGTTTGAGTGTGGATTAGGTGATTAATAGGAGGTTTGAGGTCCTCCAATTTTACTTGTTATCATACTAGACATGTTGTTAATTTCACTAATGTATGATTGTGGTGTTGAAAGGCGCTAAAGGGATTCAATCTGAGCTTGCCGCTCGTAATGATATGTTGATGACTTGTTAATGAAATATTTTGTACCCTACTGTTGATGTTGTTCTTATTGTATTGCACTGGTTGTTTTTTTCGTTATTGTTATATGGTATTGGAGAAGGCCCTTGTTACAGGGGATATTCTGACCAAATTTGCAAAAATGAGTTACTAGTTTAAGTTGCGGACTTAGCCTTTACTCACCGTGGATTTTGAATCTCCTTAGGCTATAGTAGATTGAGTTGAGTTGTTTGAAGACTTGCTTGGAAGCTATTAAGGACTCAATGGAGTTAAGGTATGTTAAGGCTATCCCTTCTTTTCTTTTTGTATGATCCATATGCTACAAACAAAACGAGCAAAGGTGGAACTTTCACAAATGAATCTATTCTTAGAAGTACTAGGGGTGCCTATGATCTTGATTCCCATGTGTCCTATTATTATATCTTCTGTTCATGGGTCTGAGAAAATAAGTAATCTAATAAAATTTATTTCATGATATTAACTGAATGCATATTGATCTTATGACATCATGAGAGATCTTATTGACTTACTTCTTATGCATTTTATTCATTTATATATGTACATTTACCCATGACCAGATGTCATTATATACACTTATATTATATGTATATCGGGTATGGAGAAAGGTTATGGCGTTATATATGCAGCACCACCTGATTAGCTAGTATATGTTGATGACTTCACCAACAGAGGCCGAGATTATATGATGGGATGCCCTCATAGGCTGGATAATGTTATGTACGCATATATACCTATGCATGATATGACATTTAGACACATATGCATGGCAGTATAAACGTTTCACGATTCATAGAGCTATTTAGACTACTGGTTCAATTCTTTACTCCATGTTTCTTTGATGTCTTTTACATACTGCTTTTATGCCTTACATACTAAGTTCTTTATTTGTACTGGTGTCCCTTTTTCCCGGGGACACTGTTTTTCATGCCTGCAAGTCTCGATAGAGAAGTTGTCTGTCCTCCTAGTAGGCTATCATCTCAGCGGAAGGTGTTGGTGCACTCCACTAGCTCCGGAGTTTCCTATTTGATCAATATGCTTTGGACATGTATTGATTGGTATAGTGGGACCCTGTCCCGACCTTTATACATTTATGCACTCTTAGAGTCTTGTAGATAGTTTTCATGTATACAGATACTTGTATGGCCTTGTTGACCTATATTTTGAGTTTACAAATGACTATGTCAGCCTTATAGGCCCGTATGTCACCTGTATAAGGTTGTATATCATGTTGGGTAGTTCTATGTCGAGTATTCCCTTATGCTTTATTCTTGTTATCTTATGATGGCCCCTTTGGCCCACTTACCCATGATGGTATGATAAGAAATATATGTTATGTTGGTAGTCGGTTGAGTAAGGCACCGGGTGCCCGTCGCGGCCCTGTGGTTTGGGTCGTGACAAAAGTTGCATCAGAGCAGCTCTATCCTAGGGAGTCTACAAGCCATTTCTAGTAGAGTCTTATTTATGGGCGTGTTGTGCAACACACTCACAAATAGGAGGCGGCATTTAGGACTGTCACTCTTTCTTCTTACTTTATATCGTGTGATAGAGCTCAGTTGTAAGAATTCAAACTCCTAAATTCTACTTTATTCATAATACAACGATACCTACATCCATAAAGACAGTAAGGGATTGAATATGGCTGTGGAAGAGTCGATTATGAAGAACTCGATTTTGCATAATGCTTATGATGAGTAAATGTGAGGTCTTCACTAGATCATATGTGTACTTAGAGGTGTAAGTTTCTTGATATGGAGCCCTAAGGCATTAATATCTATCCACCCATATGGTAAAAAGCAACGAGAGAATCAGAAGGTAGATACAAGTATCAACAAGTAAAAGAAGCAATGTGAAGAAGGGTATGAGTTACCCGGTTAGTAATGATTATCAATATTTATAATTCATGCAGAGAAATATAAGTATTCTGAGTTACATTCAAAAGTAATAAAGATATATACAATTCGCCATGCCCATATCAGTTATTCCCTACGGGAGGTAATAAATATAGTTTAAAAGAAGAATGTGATATCAGGATCCAACTGGGGTTAGAGTAACCCAAAATTGTGGATGGATTGTTATCATTAGATAACATTTATGAAGTATATTGCAAAACATGGTCATAGTCCTCATTTTGAGACACCCAGAAGGTACACTCTAGAATAGTACAATTATACATGAATACTAGAATGTTCACAAAATTCAGAAGATAGGCACTGGAATCGTAAAAGGGATAAATATTTACCTTAGTATTACTCCTGCCCTTAGTAAAAATAATAGAGAATTTTAGGGGTCCCGAAGAGCCAGTGAGATGGAGCAAGGGGAGCTAAAAGTGAAAGAACATTTTGTTTAAGTTTTGAGAATAAAGTGATAGACAGAAATATTAGTCAGAGAATAAGAAGAGAGTTGATGAAGCATTATGAGTAAGATGTGATAAATAAGTGATAATCGAAAATAAAAATATGACATGGCGACAGAGTCTATATTCAAGTGAAGGAAAAGACAAGAGGTGATATTCCTTGAGACAATAAAAGAGTATAGGCCAAAGGTCATATCCTCATTTCGAGGAATGAGTTGGTGACTCGAACATGATTACCAGAAGGCTAAGTTAGACCGAACATGATTAGTATGGTCTAGTGAACAAGATAAAACTGAACATGAATTAAGGACCGAAGGATGATAATAGTTGACATCGTGATAATTTCAGAGATCGCATTTCGACAATAATATAGTGTACAACAAAATAATAACATTTAAAGGTCATTCAGGAAGACGCTTCCCTAAAGCAAGCACTGTGAGAAGAGTTAAGCTTAAGGACTAAGTGTGCCAGTTACACTAGGTGTCACCCTTGTGCATAAGGAATTCAGTTATCCCTGGTATACAAGGGTTACCGTAAGGCGAGTAAGGTCATTGATGATGTGAAATGACTCGAAAGATCAGTTGGTAAAACATCTATAGGTAGATAGTAATAGCATTAAATCTTAGTACTCCCCTAAAGAGGGAAAGATGGTGTGATGTAGTATTAAGTCGGAGATAAGTGGTTCAGGTAACTATTAACTAGTAAAGGAGTAATGTGGTAAAAAGGCGAAACGAATGGTATTGCATTTATTTAAACTCTATAGATATGATACTACTCCAGAACATTATGAAATCACAACGCCGGGGAGAGGTAGTAAGGATTACCGCCCAGGACATTATTGATAACTAAATGCGAATGAACACTTGATACAAAGGAGACAACGTGAGAGGTAAGTTAAGAAAAAGGAAATAACCCATGAGAGATTATGCATAATATAAATACGTGAACTGACAAATGAGTAGGTAGTAGTTGATTTAGGAAGAGACGAGTTATGGCTTGACAAGAGGATATGGATAAATCAGCAGATTGTGGAAGACATACGTAGTGAACCCCAACATAGTACATTCAATCTCACAGATATGACGTCATAATCCTTGAGAAATATTCAGATAGGAGTTAGGGTAGTTAAACGTAACGTACACATGTTACATAAATAATAGATAGTGCCACTAGGAAGATATTCAAAATTTCAGTTCAGAAGCAACACCTACGAGCACAAAGGCGCAAAGGTAAGTAACTAGGAATGATTATAGGCGAGTAAGAACATCAAAAATTCCGTCAGGCATATGATGTAATAAGCTTGAAGCTTTACAAGAGTCAGAAGGTGTAACCTATGTACTACCACGAAAGACTAGCTAGGGAAATAAGGAAGAAGGCTTCAACCTAAGCATAGTAACTTGAAGAAGAAATGGTCTTGTAACAACAGTCTCACCACAATATTGTGTACACTCCATAAAAAAGTAGCACCTATCGTGGCTAATGAACGAAAAAAATTTAAATCAAAGGTGATATTTGAGATCATATGAGTTACATGAAATTCCAGTATTCGTGGGAAATAAGATAAGCCAAGTATTCATGCAAAAAGTGGCAGAACAACCAGGAAAAATAATTGCTTACATTTAAAGACAACTGAGAAGGAAAGGAAATCTATGGTGCTGGCAAGTTAAAGGAAGGTCGAAAGTAGTGCAAATAGATATGTGTGGGTCACAAGATAAAGTATGGTAGAATGATAAGGTTTTAGGTAGATAAGAGAAATGATAAGAAAATGTAAGTGAGAAGGTGACAAGAATATGCCAGGCTTCATAAATAAGCCCATCAAAACAAGAGAGCTCATGGTTTACGTAAGATATAGAAGCTCAGTACGACCTGAATGAACTCAGAGGAGTCTAAGAATATGAGAAATTATAAGAGATAAAATGCTGTCCTGGTAGTAGAATTCATGTTTAATGGTGATAGATAAAAGGATGATGTTTAGGCATTTAATTGAGTAATGATTTAAAGAAAAGAGATTTCATTAATTGCACGGGATTAGAATACCCCCATAAGATGAATCACGTTGGGATGCTATAAAATACATTTATTGAAGTATAGTTTCGTCCCTAGGTGGATTAATCAAATCACTTCAAATGTTCCCTGATGCAACGTGCTCCCTAGTGACAATGCATTATGTAAGAAGTTTCAAGTTATCAATGGTAGATTATGGATCAACATTAAGGTGAATTAATAATGGATGGATAAAAGTTACAAAGTATGATATGAGAGTAGTCCGTCATTCCTAAGATAAACAGTAATGAAGAAGAAATAAAGGACTTATATTTATACATATAGGATAAGTAGTAAGGGAGTAACTTGGATTTGGGTAGCATGCCTCGGTAATACTAAAGCGAAGTAAGTATTTTAGTACAGTATGACCTACCTAGATGTAGTAAAGCGATAAAGAAAGATAACGGAGGCTATGAAACAAGATATAGAAATAGTCATAAGTTTGACAAAGTACCGAACGAACAACACCAGTACACCTATTCTCAGAGGAACAACTTGTAATAGTTTTGTCTATGTTCACAAAGTGAAGGCCTAGAGGTTGGTTAAAAGCCGAAGGAAAAAAGAGAGAAGAGTCGCATAGGCACACATACAAGGTTAGAGTCGTACAGGCTGTATGAAAAAAGGTAGGAACAGTTAGGAGATTAGAAGAATTCTATCACAAGTAGTGGTGTGAGAAAGAGGCCTAAAGGGCGGAATGCCCGACCCTTTGGATTTATTGACAGAACAATGGCCTTGATGGAAAGGACAATATTAAAGTCTTCATTAAAGCTATAGATTGTAAGATTGATGATCACATCAGTAAATATTCGAGGACGAATGTTCCAAGAGGGGGGGGGGGTGATGAAGTTACACCCCATCTTTTTGTACGTGAGAGTACGTCGTAAGTTAATTGATGTAAGCTTAGAAATGAAATCTTGTTTGAAAGTCCATTAAGTAAGTTAAACATGTTAACTTGGAGATTACAAATTTTTAAGATCATGGATAAGCAACACCAAGAGGGTTGAAAGGCTTAGAAGCTAAACAAATTGAAGAAAATAAGTTTCGACGAATGTCGACAAATTGGGAATATTATAACATATGATTTTGGGGTGATACTAGGATTATTAACATTATAAGGAGGTTATGTTATAAGTTATTTTATTCATATGATAGTCGTGTTTTACGTTTAGAAGTCAAGCGAGTTGTGGAGCAAAAGTTTGCAAAGGTCATCACAAGTTACATTTATAATGTGCTGAAAGTTAGGTCAAATGTAACAGAGTTTTTCTCCTAATATACATGGAATTACAGGATGATCCACATATAATATTGAATATATACGAGTATATTTTCTAACTCACTAAACCTTTCATTGATATGACATTGTAATTGAGATATATTTGCATTTTCGCAAGACTGCGAAAGCAGCTCCCAAGACATAGGCGGTGGTCGGCGTGCTTCACTTTAAAAACGGTTTGGACGCCTACTTTTTTGCCCATTTTTCGACTCAACTTCGTCTCCAAACTTCTCCTAACCCTTCTAAACAGGTACCATAATGGTTTTATGGGGAATCCAAGTGATTACACCATATTTCAATATCAAAAGTTAGTTCTAGTGAAGAACAACACCTCTTTGAGGTTGTGTTGTCATTGAGGATAGTTCTGGTTAGTGTTTTGCTGAATTTTAAAGTGGTTTCTGCTGATTTACGCATTGATAGTACTCTACTACATGTTCTTGAAGTTTTTTATATGTTGGTTGCATTATTTGAGCAAGATACTACAAGAGAAGACTTGAAATAGTTTGAGATGTTATTGTTCTTAAAGGACTGTTTTGGAAAGGTTGTTTCCATGAACTTTAAATGGTTGGAAAATTCGGAAAATGACTTTTTTATTCTGGTTTTTTCATGAATATATTGTCTACATGTCCTACTTGCTAATTTTATTGTGAGTAAGAAGATAAAGGACAACATAATAATGGGAAGCTGCACTTGTTGTTGTTGTTGGATTGTTGGGTTATTTGAGTGTGGATTAGGTGATTAATAGGAGGTTGGAGGTCCTCCAATTTTACTTGGTACCATAATGGACGTGATTTTAAGTTATCTAATGTATTATAATGGGGTGGAAGGGCGCTAAAGGGATTCAATCCGAACTTGCCGCTCGTCGTGATATGTTGATGACTTGTTAATGAAATATGTTGTACCCTATTGTTGATGTTGTTTTTATTGTATTGATATGGTTGTTTTGTTGTTGGTATATGGTATTGGAGGAGGCCTTTGTTACAAGGGAGATGCTGTCCAAATTTACATAAATGAGCTACTAGTTTAAGTTGCGGACTTAGCCTTTACTCAATTTGAATCTCCTAAATATCATAGATTGAGTTGAGTTTTTTGAATAATTTCTTGAAAGGTATTAACGACTCAATGGAGTTGAGCTATTTTAATGCTATCCCTTCTTTCCTTTTGGCATGATCCATATGATACAAACGAAACGAGCACAGGCGCAACCTTCACAAACGACTCTATTCTTAGAACTACTAGGGGTGCCTATGTACTTGATTCCCCACGTGCCTATGTACTCATGGCTATATGGCATTATATACATGTATATTATATGTATATAAGGTAAGGGGATATTTTATGGCATTATATACGCACCACCACCTGATCAGCTGGTATACGTTGATTACTTCCCCCCAAAGGACGAGATGATATGATAGGATGCCCTCATAGGCTTGATGATGTTATGTATGCATATACCTATGCATGATATGACATATATACGAACATGCATGGCTTTATAAACGTTTCATGATTCATCGAGCAATTGAGACTACATGTTGAGTTCTTTACTCCATGTTTCTTTCATGTCTTTTATATACTACTCTCATGCCTTACATACTCAGTACTTTATTTGTACTGACGTCCCCTTTTCCTGGGGGGTGTTGCGTTTCATGCCCGCATGTCTTGATAGTGAAGTTGACAGTCCTCCTAGTAGGCTATCAGTTCAGCGCAAGGTGTTGGTGCACTCCACTAGCTCCGGAGTTTCCAATTTGGTCAGTACGCTTTGGACATGTGTTGATTCGTAAAGTGGGGCCCTGTCCCAACCTTTATCATTTATGTACTCTTAGAGTCTTGTAGATAGATTTCATGTATTTAAATATTTGTATGGCATCGTCAACCTATGTTTTGAGTTTACAAATGACTATGTCGGCCTTATAGGCCTGTATGTCACCTGTATAAGTTTGTATATCATGTTAGGTTGTTTTATGTCGAGTATTCCATTATGCTTTATTCTGGTTTTCTCATGACGTCCCCTTTGGCCAACTTACTCGTGATGGTAATAAGAAAGATATGTTACGTTGGTACTCCACTGAGTAATGCACTGGGTGCCCATCGCAACCCTGAGGTTTGGGCCGTGACACCTCGATTAGAGTGGAGAGGGACTCCTGGCCAGTTTACTAGTAGAGTTATTTCTTATATGAAGGCTCGACATATGATCGAGAAGGGATGTCTAGCATATTCAGCCTATCACTGTGATCCTTGTACGGAGATTCCTTATATGGATTTAGTACCAGTTGTACATGAGTTTCCAAAGGTATTTCCTGCGGATCTGTAGGAGATACCACTCGACAGAGATATCGACTACTATATAGACTTGGCTCCAAGCACTCATCCCATTTCTATTCTGCCATACCATATGTCCCCTGTTGATTTGAAGGAACTAAAGGAGTAATTGTAGGATTTTCTTGAAAAGGGAATCATTAAACCTAGTGTATCTTCCTGGGGTGAACCAGTCTGGTTTGTGAAGAAGAAGGATGGTTCGCTGAGGAGATGTATAGTTTATCAGCAGTTGAATAAAGTCACTATCAAGAACATGTATCCTTTGCCGAGGATTGATGACTTATTTGATCAGCTTCAAGGTGCCAAAGTGTTTTCAAAGATTGGTTTGAGATCTGGCTACCATCAATTGAGGACTAGGGCATCAGATGTCCCTAAGATAGCTTTTTAGACTCGGTATGGGCATTATGAGTTCCTAGTGACGTTATTTGTATTGACAAATGCTCCAACAACATTTAGGATTTCATGAACCGGGCATCCAAGACCTATTTGGATTCTTTTTTGATCGTCTTCGTTGATGAAATTTAAGTTTACTCCCACAGTCAAGAAAAGCATGAGCAGCATCTATGGATCGCAGTTAAGACGTTTAGTGATAGTCAGTTATACGTCAAGTTTTCAAAGTGTGAGTTTTTGTTGGATTCGGTTGCCTTTTGGGACAGTCTATATCTTTCGAATGCATTAATGTGTATCCTAAGAAGATTTAGGCAGTTCTAATTTGACCTAGACCTACTTCAGCTATTGAGAGTCGGAGCTTCCAAGGTTTGGCGGGTTATTATCGCCGATTCGTGGAGGGATTTTCATCTATCGCAGCCCCATTGACTAGATTGACCCAGAAGGGTGCTCCATTCTGGTAGTCTGATGAGTGCGGGTTGAGCTTTCAAAAGCTCAAGACTGCTTTGACTATAACTCTAGTGTCGGTGTTGCCTAGGGGTTTAGGGTCTTTCACTGCGTATTGTGATGCATCACGTATTAGACTTGATGTGGTGATGATGAAAGATAGTAGGGTGATTACCTACGCGTCTAGGCATTTAAAGGTTCATGAGATGAATTACTCTGTTCATGACTTAGAGGTGGCAGATATTGTTCATGCATTCAAGATTTGAAAGGCATTACCTCTACGGCATATTGTGTGAGGTATTAATAAATCATGAAAGTCTATAACACTTGTTTAAGCAAAATAGTCTAAATTTGAGGCAACAGAGGTGGTTAGAGCTGTTAAAAGAATATGGTATTAGTATTTTTACCATCTTGTGAAGGCCAATGTGGTGGCCGATGCCTTGAGTAGAAAGGCTGTGAGTGTGGGTAGCCTTTCATATATTCCAGTTGGTGCGAGACCGCTAGCATAAGATGTTCAGGCTTTGCCAATTAGTTCGTGAGGTTAGATATTTCAGAGCCTAGTTAGGTTCTTGCCTGCACGTTTTCTCGGCCTTCTTTGTATGAGTGCATCAGAGAGCGTCAGTATGACAACCCCAATTTGCTTGTCCTTAAGTGCATACTACATCACAGTGATGCCAAGGAGGTTTCTATTAGAGATGATGGGGTGTTACATATGTTGGGTCAAATTTTTGTGCCTAGTATGGATGGGCTGCGCGAGTTGATTCTTGAGAAGGCCCACGGTTCGCGGTATTCAATTCATCCAGGTGCCGCCAAGATGTATCAGGATTTGAGGCAGCATTATTGATGTGAAGAATGAAGAAATATATAGTAGAGTATGTGTCTCAGTGTTTTAACTACCTGCAGGTGAAGTACGAGCGTCAGAGGCCTGGTAGTTTGGTTCAGACACTTGAGATTTCCGAGTAGAAGTGGGAGCGTATTACCATGGATTTTGTTGTTGGACTCCCATGGACTTCGAAGAAATTTAACACAATATGGGTCATTGTGGATAGGTTGACCAAGTTGGCATTTCATTCTGGTGACGGCTACCTGTTCTTCAGAGCGGCTGGTGTTGGGTCCAAACGCACACCCAAGTATACGCGATCGGCAAGTAATAAGTGATAAGAAAGTATCATTCCCATGAGAATATATGATCAACTATTTCCTATCCAAGCTATTTATATATTAATTCTCAAGTGAGTGTGAAGAAGATGGTTGTAATTTTTATAACTAAATTAGTACGAACTACTAAAAAAGAAATGAAATAATATCGCAAGTAGAGCAAACAAACATATAGGAAGAATTCAATGAGATGGAGATATTCTAGGGTTTTGGGACTAATGTCTCTTCTACTGCACTTTTTGGGTTGATGTAATCACTTGACTTATCTAATTTGTTGATTAGCAGGGTTATTATGCTCGCGAAGTTCTTTCGACGCTTCGCTCAACTATTCAAGCCAACCCAAGACTATATGTCTATATAATCAAATTTGACAGGAGCACATGTATATTTCCTGTAAAAATAACCAAATAAGGCAACTAAAATATGTATACCGCAATCACAAATCTATTCTCCGATGCACGGATTAATTTGCAATTTATAGTTCCCACTTTTGAGTTCAACTATAAATTTGTAGATAGTACTCTATTGTTAGCTATGCAATAGAATAATTAAGTGCAAGCTCAGATTTATATCCGGGAGATTTTTCGTCTTCATAGTGTAGCAATGTCTATTATCTCCAATAAAGGCACATAGTTCACATCACATTTCTGGAAAGCTGTGCAACACGCGTTAGGTATGCGCGTTGAGTTGAGTACAACATTTCACCCCCAGATGGATGGGCAGTCCGAGTACATCATTAGATCTTGGACGACATGTTACGCACATATGTTATGGACATTAGGGGTTCTAGGGATCAGTTGTTACCTCTTGTGGTATTTTCCTACAATAACAGCTACCGATCGAGTATTCAGATGACTCCTTATAAGTCCCTATATGTGAGGCGGTGTTGTTATCCAGTTGTTTGGTTTGAGCCAGCTAGGGCTATATTGTTGGCAACTGATTTTGTTTGGGATGACTTGGATAAAGTGAAGTTGATTTATGATCGGTTCCGTGCAGCCTGGTCTAGGAAGAAGAGTTACGCTGATCGGAGCACTAGTAATGTAGCATTCATGGTAGGAGAGAGGGTTTTTCTATGAGTTTCACCCATGAAGGGTGTAATGATGTCTGGGAAGTAGGGAAAGTTGAGCCCTAAGTATATTAGTCCTTTTGAGATCCTTGATAGAGTTTGTGAGGTGGCATGCAGACTTGCATTGCCACCCACCTTATCGATAATTCACCCGGTGTTCCATGTTTCTGTGCTCTTGAAGTATGACAGTGATGCGTCATATGTTTTTGATTTCAGCTTGGTCTAATTGGACAAGGATTTTACTTACGAGGAGGAGCCGGTGGCTATTCTAACATGCCGGGTGCAGAAGTTGATGTATAAGAGTTATCCTTGTGTGAGAGTAGATTATGGTAGCTACATGGGAGTCCGAGTCCAATATGCAGAGTAAATATGTCACGACCAGGTCCATCGTTACGTAAAACATGCATTATAATCACTGTTATTTACTTGTCATATGTGGGTTGTTCTATTATTGATGTGTTAGATTCGATAGGCTTGAAATCGGAATGGTTAAACGAGAATTCAGTAACTTAGTCCTTAAAAGATAGCCTTATAATGGAAAAAGTCAACTGAGAGTTGACTTATTGGGGAACAACCTCGGAATGAGGAATTATGGCTCGGATAGATTTGTTAGGTGATTTGGGAATTAGGAGTGTGTTCTAAATATTTTTGTGATGTCCGGTGTGGAATTAGGCTTGAATTGGCGAAAGTTAGTTTTTAGCAATTTTCGGTCAGCAGTGGAAAATAGGCTATCGGGGTCGGAATGGAATTCCGGAAGTTGGAGCAGGTTTGTAGTGTCATTTTGGATATGTCTGCAAAATTTCAGGTCAATCAGATGTGTTCTGGTTGGTTTCGGCGTAGTTGGCGAAATTTGAAAGTTTCAAAGTTCATAGGCTTGAATTTGATGTAACTTTGGTGTTGTTGCGTTGTTTTTGATTTTTCGAAGGCTCGACTAAGTTTGAATGATGTTATGGGATATGTTGGTATGTTTGATTGAGGTCCCGAGGGCCTCGGGTGTGTTTCGGGTGATTAACGGACCAATTCTTGGCTTGAAAGCTGGGCAGATTTGTTGCTGGTGTGAGGTTTTGGTTTCCTTCTATGCGATCGTAGGAGGATGTTTGCGATCACGTAGAGTAAAATAGTGGGGAAGGAATTTTGTTCTATGCGATCGCGTGGTTAGGATTGCGATCGCATAGGTTGGGCAGGATAGGCAGTGTGATCGCGTGAGTGGTTCTGCGACCGCGTAGGGTATTTTGAGGCGCGTGTATGGGGTGGAGAATTTTTCTATGTGATCGCGTGTATTGGTTTGCGATCGCAATGGTTGGTTGGTCTGTGCATCACGATCGAGTGCTAAGGTTCGCGATCGCAGTGAAGGAAACTTTATAGCTGGGCAGAATGTTTTAAAAGGCCTGTTATGCGAAATTGGCTCATATTTTCTCCATTGTTGATGAGTTTGGAGCAGTTTTGAGAGGATTGAAGAGGGAATTGAAGGGAATAATTTGGAGGTAGTTTTTAACTTCATAACTCGTTTATATGTCGATTTCTAAGTGATTAAACCATAGAATTTGTTGGAATTAAACCCAAATTGGGGAAGAAGGGGAGCATGGGAAATTGATTCCTCTTTTGAGGATTTGAGTTTGCAATTGTGGTCCGATTTTAGTGTTCTTGGTATGTATAGAATCGTGGGAGGAAAAGGATTGTAATGATGTAAAATTATCAAATTACGGGACGTGGGCCCGGGGCTCGGGTTTGGCCGAATTTCGTGATTTTTGTATAATTTGATAATTTTCGATTGGGTTGTGTTCCTTGAGTATATATTAATGATGTTGAACTGATTTTGTCTAGATTCGGAAAAATCGGGAGCCAATTTGAGGGGAAAGAGCATTTCGGACTAGTGTTGTGGCCCGGTGGAGGTAAGTAATGGTTATAAATCTTGTCCTGAGGGTATGGAACCCCGGACTACATATTTTCTCACTGATTTTGGAATGGCGCACATGTCGGATGACGAGTATGTGGCGCATACTAATTTTTGGACTGGACTAGGTCCTCTCCGCAACAACTAATGAGTTGCATATTTTTTTACTCAAAATCTTATGTTAAATTATGTTCTAAAGATTTGTGAAATATTTGGGCTGTACGCCGTGTTTGGGGCCTTGTGCCGATCTGTTTAGACCCCTTGGGGGCTTTTTACTGCTGTTTTCCTCACTATTTGTTGACGATTTTACTCAGATTGTGCATACTGTTTTTTGAAACTCAGCCTGATTTACACTACATGAGCATTAAAATGATGTTTTGGGTCGAGTACCCTGTTTTACTGATTCGCCCGAGGGGCCTTTGAGTGGTTCTACTGAGTGTGGCCGAGGGCCAAGAGTGATGGTGAGGTACTGAGTGATATTAGCGCTTGGGCAGAAGGATCCCCTCCGGAGTCTGTACGCACCCCCAGTGAGCGCACCGAGTGACGAGTGACGAGTGATTGGGAGGCATGAGTGATTGTGAGGTGCTGAGTGATTGTGAGGTGCTGAGTGATTGTGAGGCATGCACGAGGGGCTGATTATGATACATGTTTTTGCCCGAGGGGCTACTTATTATTTTACTACATTCATTTGCATACCAAATCCTTTGTTTTAAAGTTGTTAAAAATGTGCATTCTTTAAAGGACTTTTCCTGAAGTTGATTTTAAGGCATGATGATTTCGTATATCTATGTTATACTATTGGAAAGTAAGGCTGTGTATATTGTGACTCGATGGCATTGATTTTATGTGTTTCCATGCTACTTAGACCTGATTTATTTTCATTACCACTGAGTTGGCGTACTCACATTACTCCCTGCACCTTGTATGCAGATTCTGGTGTTAGGGCAGGGTGAGCTGTCTATCTGTTCCAGAGATTCTCGGAGGTTTACGAGGTAGCTCCATGCGTCGACAGTCTAGCTCCCTCTCTTGCTTACTATTATAGAATTTATTTTCGTCGAGTTGTATATTTTATGTAGATGCTCATGACCAGTGACTCCGGGTTCTCGGGGGTTGTAGTTAATGTTCAGTATATATTTAACTGTTTTATCAAATGTTTAAAGGAACTTTTATGGGTATTCGGTATAGTGAAGATGTAAAAGGGAAGATTATTATGATTCAAATTTGGGTTTTGGCTGGCCTAGTTCCATGATAGGCGCCATCACGACTAGCCTAGATTTGGGATCGTGACAAGATACCACACCTTTTCACCAGTCCAAGTACTTTTCAATGTCCATTCGAGGACGAATGTTTTTTTAGAGGTGGAATGTGACAATCTTATATGTCATTTTGAGTACTAGCCTATATTTTTGTTTTCCGATACCTCTTTTAGATTCATATAGTGTCTCGATTTGCATGCTTAAATTCGTGTCTTTTTTCAGAAAGATCTTATGTGAAACTTTGAAGAAAATATGATTTTTGTCTTTAAAATCACTTTGAGTGAACTATAGTTTTGTACAAACCACCCTCGACCGGTATTTTGACAATCTCGGTGGGTCTGTATCGTGATTTTGCACTTGGGCATATGACCGAAATTGAATTTTGAAGTCCCTAACTTGATTTGACTTGTTTTGCTGAAAGCTAGTAATTTGAATGTTTGGAAAATTCCTAGGTTTGACCATAGGTTGACTTTGTGTTTATCGGATCAGATTTTGGTTTCGGGACTTGGTATAGGTTCATTTTGCTATTTGAAACTTTTTTGCAAAATTTGGTGCATATCGGAGACGCTCTGTTGTGATTTTTGAAGTTCTTGAGTTTCTTTGTAAATTTCATGCATTTTGATGTCCGGTTCATAGTTCTAGGTGTTATTTTTGTGTTTTAATTGTGCGAGCGAGTTTATATGATGTTATTACACTTTTGTGCATGTCTGCTTTGGAGCTCGACGGCCTCGGGTGAGTTCTAGATAGGCCACAAAACATTTTGAACTTAGAAAGTTGCTAGTTTTCAACTCTTGTTGGTATATGATACTCTGTGCTTCGCCATCGGAAAGCTACTCTCACGATCGTGAAGGGAAAATTGGGCTGGGGCTGAATTTTTCTTCGTGAATGCGAGTAGTTGGTCGCGAACACGAAGTAGTGGGGGGTTTACCCTTCGCGAACGCGATGGGTTGTGGGCTTTTGGGGGAGAGGGATTAGGCGTTACTCCTAGCGAATATGGTCCTTGTCATTCGAATGAGAAGGAAGGGGGAGCAAGCCTAAGGGAGCGCGAAATGTAGCTCGCGAATGCGAATGCCATTTGGCCATTGTGCATCACGATCATGCAGGTGCTTCGCGAACGCGAGCAACACCTGACAAGCAATGATTTAAACATTTCAAAGTCAGGATTTGAGTCATTTTTACCATTTTCAAGTTTGAGCTCGGCCTAGAGGTGATTTTGAAGAGGTTTTTCATCCCAACTTCATTGGCTAGTACATTTTAATTTCTTTCATTAAATTTCCATAAACACCCATTGATTTTAACCTTTAATGTATTATTTTAGATGATAGAAATTAGGGATTTTGGGAAAATGAGATTTAGACTTCAAATTGAGATCGTGTTTCGAAACTAATTACATAACCAGTCTCGAGGGTGAATGGGTAGTTGGATTTTCGTCCCTATCTCGAGTTTCAACCAAGCGAGTCCTGGGTTGACTTTTGTTTACTTTTTCCAATATCATTAAAGATTGAATGTTTTTAACTTATGGGTAGTTTCTAAAGCCAATTTTGAATTAATTGAACTATATTTGGCTAGATTTGATTGGTGTGGAGGCTAATTCTAAAATAAAAGCCGCGATTGTGCCTTGATTTGGTTGCGGAGTGAGGTAAGTGTCGTAGTTAACCTTGACTTGATGGTTTAGGACTTATTGGTCTATTTTCTATGTGTATTATGTGTGAGGACAAGGTATATGTGAGTTGACAAGTATATATGTGTTGTCGTTGGGTTAAAGCATGCAGGTGAAAATTGTTTCTTTGTATTACATTGTTTCATTAACTATGTTCTCCCTGCTTAGCTTAGAATATTTATTTATTAATTATTTGCCTCATATTTATTGTTAATTTTGAATATGTTGAAAATTTTGGAAGTTGAGTTTGTTATCTTGTCAATAAAAATGAAGTGAAATTACATTTTGCCTTTCATTTGTTATTCGGATTTGGATTGTTGTGTGATGAGGACGAGTGAGAATCGCGAAGGGTGTTGTCGTGCCTTATTTGCATTAATTATCATATATTTAGAGGGTGTGAGGATTTAAAGAAGGAAGGGTGATGCCGTTCAAGATTGAAAAAGCACTAATGGTGATGCCGTGCCATTTATTTATGATATTATATGGTGAGGACGAGAGTAAATTTATGAAGGGTGATGCTATGCAATCTTTATTTCATTGCCTTATTTGATTCTCGGATTGGTGTTTTAATTGGTTACATTGTTTCTTATTTTGAAAAATGTTATTTGGTGACCTCGTTCTTGTCGTTCTTATGATATTTCCCCTTTACCATGTCCCATCCCAGTTAATATTTTATGTAGGTGTCTTATCATAGCCTACTCACTACCTTGTCGAGGTTAGGCTCGACACTTACGGAGTTCATTGGGTCGGTTGTACTCATGAATTACTTCTCCACTTCTTGTTCAGATACCAGTGTTGGTCCCAGTTGCTTCAAGTGGTGTTCTTCTCGGATCCAGTGACACTCGGAGACTTGAGGTGTAGCTGCACAACATCCACATTCCTGAAATCCCGTTCTTTATCCATTTTAATATTTCCATAGTCTCATACAATTGTACTTTGTTTCAGACCATATATGTAATACTCTATTTGCTCATGTCTTTGTGACTCCAGATTTCGGGAGATGCTATCGTCATATATATTTATTTATTCCACTTCAGATTATTTCGATTTTTCTTCTTTAGTGTTTTAATCATAATTGGTAAAATCGATTAAATAATCTAGCTAACAATGGCTTGCCTAGAAAGTGAAATGTTAGGCACCATCATGGTCCCGAGGGTGGGATTTCGATTTGTGATAGTACCTCTAAGATGTGACCTCCAGCATTACCTGTTAGGAAGACTCGTATCGACCACCCCGGTATATACAGTCCCGCCACTACCACCCGTGACTAGGACAAACGATTAGCCACCTCCTAATACTTATGATGGCCAATACTCCTCTCCAGATATGGTCTTTAGGGTCTTGACTCCTTACATTCAGACCCCTCAATATGAGTTACCTGTAGAAAACGAAAGGGCTATCAAGATGGGAGAATAAGATGAATTGCTAGGAAAGTAAAAAGCCTTTAACAATCCCTAAGGAAAATTCTGGGCATAGGAGGCCCAACAAACGTGTCTTACAAATATTTGTGTTTTTTCCATGACACCCAGCTACCTGCGAGATTTAAGATGCCAATGTTTGAAGTATACAATGGGAATGGGGATCCAATTTTTCTCTTGAAAAAATGAATTGTGAATGGCATACTTCAGCCAGAGCCTAAGTGGAACAACCTCCGAGTGGTACACCCGCCAAGATGCTGGAAAATGGTACACGTGGGATGACATGGCCCAGGCTTTTATATGTCATTTACAATATAATTTGGACATTGTTCCAGACCGTGCCTCCCTATCCAAGATGACAAAAAATCCCAGTTAAAGCTTCCGAGAGTATGTAATTAGATGGAGAGAGCAAGTTGCTCAAGTTAATCCTCTAATGGAGGAAAATGAAATGGTTGATTATTTTCTCCAAGCTCAAGACCCGACTACCTTCGGCCACTTGGGCACAACTATGGCAAACCTTTTAATGATGTACTAAAAGTGGAAGAGTTGGTAGAAGAGGGAACTAAGTCAAGTAAGATTCTCATTTATTCTACTTTAAGGGTCACTACACAGGCATTTCAAAATGCGTCTGGGGGCCTCGCAAATAGGAAGAAAAATGAAGAAGGATCAGGGACTAGAGAAGTTCAAATACGTGTCGCACATCCTTATATGCAAGTTCAGTAAGAGCACTCTCAATATTATAATCCCCCTCCAATTCCTCAATACTATATGAGCCCACCATAATATGCAACATTTAATGCTCAATCATATGTGCAGCCTCCCAATTAATAGGTACGTGCACCGGCTCCAAGGATCCCCCGACCTTAGCAGAAAATTTTACAGGCACCCTACAATGCTCATCCCAGGAAGGATTACGGACGAGATCAGAGGCCGGTGAAAATTTTTTATGGTTATTCTTATTTTGATGATCCTTGTCCATATTACAAGGATCCCATTGGTCAAAAAATTGTCACAGTGTTCCCCAGAGCGAGTTGTGTGCAAAATCTCAATCCTTTGTGTCAAATATTTGTAATATGTGTGGGGCAAAGATGGCCATTTGGATGGTTGTCCTAATTCTTTTTATCCTTCTCTGAGCCCTTATTATGATCTTTCTAACATTGTTTATGAGTTTACTAGGAGCAATGGAGTGCAGGATATGGAACATGATGCATATATTAGGGATATTTTGAGGCAAGTAGAAGAGCAACATGATGAACTCAAAAATGATAAGAAAAGAATGAGGGCATTAATCACAAGAAAGAAGGCCAATATGGAATAATTGAATGAAGAGAGCGAGTTCCAGCAAGAAGGCAATTTTGAAAAAGTGGAGATTTTGAGCCATATGTTGCTAGTGGAAGAAGCTGAAAGATGTAGATGAAACTGGAGGTTTGGATGTTTGGCTATAAGTGTATATTTTTAGTGCATTGCTTACCATACATTTTTGTGTTTTAATGATTAAATGTGTGATATTTGAGCTTAATTCAGTTATTTTTATGTGTAGGACCACTGGAATACATAAAGGATTGAAAGTTGCACAAAAAGATGTTGAAGACACAAGAAAAGAGAATGAAAAGGAGAAAAATGTATTAAGGCAAGGGTACCACGCCCCAAAATAGGCCTCTCTTGGTATAATCCCGGTCAACCACGCCCTAGAAAAGGTCTCGCGTGTTTCAAAGATTGGTCCACCTGGCTACAAACTAGGTCTCGCCTGGTCTAGAGCTTGGTCCCCCAGTCCGCGAATAAATTGTTTTCTACTCAGTTTTGGATTTGGAGACTCCTACCCTAGCCTATAAATACACCCTAAACGTCATTATGAAGGGGGTTGGAGTTTTTTGAGAGTAAAGTTTGACGAAGGGAGAGCACAAAGCCGTCGTTAAGTCCGTGTTTCACCTTTTCTTCCACCAAACATAGTAACTTTTATGTTTCTCTGTATGATATGTAGTATGGCTACCATGTCTATGTGGAGCTAAACTTCACGTTCTAGGCTGTTGTTCTTCCATGATTATTGTTATTTGAATATTGATTCTAATTTCTTAGTTTATCGTATTGGTTTATTTATTTAAACATGCACTTGATTATTTAATTGCTTAATCACCAACTCAATACTGTCTACGAATATCGATTTTAACTCGAAAGGGGGAATTATATATTTCAAATAGGATTTAGTAGAGAAAGTTCTTGAAACCGGGCATGGGGGAATAGATTTTTGGTTAGGATAGACATATGCTAATCGCCTTGATTGTTAGTCAATTTATGAGAAATATTAACTCCATCAACATATAAACCGAATAAATTAATTAGTCAATTTAATTAAAGAGTTTAATAGTATTGTTAATCAGCCCATGACGCTAGATCTTTTTCATCGCATTGATAACATACAAATCTGCTCTTCTTTTTCTAAAAATTCACTTGCTGTTTTCTTTTTATTTTAATTTGTTTAGAGTCAAACACTTCTAGGATTAATTATTTTTTAGATAATTAGAATAGTCTAATTTAGTTAATAGTTGATAACAAGTCATCTTGGGTTCGACATCCGACTTCTAGTAACTTTATTACATGACGACCGCGTATACTTGCGTGTGCATTTGGCCGCAACATGTTTTTAGCGCCATTGTCGGGGACTTCGAATTAGCTATATTTCTAGATTAGACATTTATTTATTATATATTCAAGTTTTTTATTTATTTTTTGTTTAGTTAGTTTTTTTATTTGTTTTAACATAGCATCTTGGAACGAAAATTGATCGAATGATGGTTATTCTTATTTTGATGATCCTTTTCCATATTATCAAGGATCCCATTAGTCAAAAAATTGTCGCAGTGTTCCCCAGAGCGAGTTGTGCGCACAATCTCAATCATTTGTGTGAAATATTTGTAATATGTGCGGGGCCATGGCCATTTGGATGGTTGTCCTAATTCTTTTTATCCTTCTCTGAGCCCTTATTATGATCTTTCTAACATATTTTATGAGTTTACTAAGAGCAATGGAGTGAAGGATATGGAACGTGATGCATATATTAGGGATATTTTGAGGCAACTAGAAGAGCAACATGATGAACTCAAAAATGATAAGAAAAGAATGAGGGCATCAATCACAAGAATGAAGGCCAATATGGAAGAATTGAATGAAGAGAGCGAGTTCCAGCAAGAAGTCAATTTTAAAAAAGTGGAGATTTTGAGCCATATGTTGCTAGTGGAACAAGCTGAAAGATTAGACATACATGAGGATCAACGTGAGAAAATTGCAAGTGGGATGAGACACTTAATAGAAGGAAGATTTGAACTAGGACTAGAGATTAAACGATGTGGCACTGCTATTCACGACTTGGAAGCTCAGTTGATTACAAAGGTTGCTGTGTCTGATGCCCAACAAAATAGTTCTGAGTTGTATGAAGTTGAAAATGAGCTTACACGCCAAATTGAGGTTCTAAATGTGGAGAGTCAATTATTCGATCATATTTTTATTGATGATGCCCATGCTGAGAAAAATATACTAGAGTCATGTGAGGAAGTAGATAATGTTGCACTTGTAGACTCTAGTGTGTGTGTACATATGAGAATGTAAATAGCAACACAATTCTAGAGGGGCATATTGGTCCTCATTCCATACACTTTTTGACATTGTGTTTGGATGATGACATGGAAATCGAGTCATCTGAGCTTTTGAAGGAGTCATTGGATGAGGAACAAGGTACCTACATTCTAGAATTTATTATGCTAGAAAGACAAAATCACATTCCTCATCTAAAGGTCGAGAAATGCAGAGTGCGAAATTTATTACTTGGCCTAGTTATCTTTGTAGCCCCAAAGGAACATAGCCGCACACTAGATTCCCTGTTAGAGGTACAATTCATAAGTTCGAGATGGAGGCAAAAAGTGGTTCTAGTTGTGCTACGACTATATATTAGGTGCTTCTCAGGAGGCAACCCGTCTTTACTGCTTTCTTTTAGTTTTTTTATTTTATTTTTATATTATTATTTTAATATTTGTTTTTTGTAGTATTATGAGTATAGGAAGAAAAGCCACTAGAAGGAGCAAAAATAAGCTAGATGGTTGGAACTAGTGTGAGGTACCTGCACAAAAAACGATCCTTAGGAGAAGTCTGAGTACCTCGTGAGCTGCTATTGCTTCGTCCTTTGGCCTTTCAGGGAGTTTTTTATCCACCTTTATTATTTTTTCTTTATTCGTGCATTGGGGATATTACACTCTTTTAATTGTGGGGTGGAAGATTCTCTGTGGTTTGTATAGTATTATATGAGTATATTGTTAGTTTCTTTTCTTTTTATTGTTAGCAAGATTCTTATTTTTAATCGCACAGTTAGTAGAATTAATGGTGAGTAGTAGTAGAAATTTTAGTAGCTTAATAAAAAAATAGAAAATAAAAATAAAAATACAAAATTGTGGAAAAACTTGAAATTTTGCCGACGAAGGATCTTCTAGGCAGTTTTGTCGAGGGATTAAAGTCTAACAAAAAACTTTTGAAAAGAAGAAAATCACAAAAATATGCCTTTTATTTTTTAAGTCATAATAATCCCTTGTGATTGTTCTTTGTGCCTCGGTTCTTTTCCATGGAATGTAGTTTGAATTGTGTGGTAGTTTTTTGTTTTTTTAAAGTAGATTAGAATTTAGGAATAAATGGTGGATGAATGATGAGATTCCTAGGAACCTTTGACTTATTTAATAGTTGCATATTTAGGCTTTAGAATGTGTAGTATCGTCCCCATATTTTGAATTTTTTCGTGGCGCCTTGTTTAATTAAATAGCATGTTATTGATGCATATGTCTCATTTTTTGACTTGTGTTCACTTTGTGCTGAAATGCTTAATATCGTGTGGCTTTGTTAATACTTACATTAGCGGAGAGTCGGAATGAGACCGTCCTTAGTGAGTCATGTGCCATGTGTGGCGTGAGCTTTTTGTATAGTCCATGTCATTGTAATTGTGTCTAGAACTTGCTCGGCATGTGAGTTGAAGCAAAATTTTAGGTGATGCTCGGTTTTGAAAAATAATTTTATACTTTATTTGATATTTTTGAGCTTAATGCTTATCACAAATAAAATTATCCCTAGTTAACCCTTTTGAGCCTATATACTTCTATTTGGCACCCACATTACAAGCCTACACCCTTTTTTGTTCTTACTTGGCATTTGATGCTTCTACCTCTTAAATCACTTTAATTGTAAAATAAGCGCTAGAAGAAGTAAGTATGGACTAAGTGTGGGGCGGCTTTTGAGTGGAACCAATGAAAGAAAGAAGGACGCACTTGTTTTGTAAAATAATACACCACTATAGGAAATTGAAAAAGGAAAAAAAAAACTGAAAAAAGAGAAGGAAAAATATAGGTGAATAAATTTTTGTCTTGTTCTTTCTAGTGGGGTATAAATTAAAGTAGTTCTTAAAGAAATATGTCATAATTTTTGTGAGTTATCTTCTTTGTGAAATTGAAGTGGATTGATGAATTTGCGCTTAAGTTATCATGTGATGTGTTAAACTTCTTAGGAGGGTGAACCACTATTCCTAAATATATTCTACCCATCCCTTAGCCCACATCACAACCATAAAAAAGTCCTAATTGATTTTAGATCGAGTGAGCCAACATTAGTAGAGATTTACATTATAGGCAAGTGTATGGTACCAATTCCATGTATGTCAATTCTTTGTGAGAGTGAGAGATTTTCTTTGATATATGTGAGTCCTTAAACAATACTAGATCATGAGATTCGAATGCGTGGATTCAAATTACCCTATTGTTCTTGTTGTGAGGGCACATGATTTCAGGCGGGATAGGTAACATTATTTGACTTCTCTGTGATGTTGGACGTTCAAGATATGAGTGCACTGTGGCATTGACGCGGCTTTGGAGGCTAGTATGCTTATGAGCATGTTATCTCTATTTTTAATATTCTTGAAGTAAGTCTTAAAGTTAAGAGGAATTGTGTTATTAATGCATATGCTCTATCTTAATTGTTTCTATAAAACATGATCATTGGTCTAGTGTCCTCAATTGTGTAAAAATAAAGTGCTCCAAGATAATGCAAATTGTTGGTTGACTTGAGGAAGAGAAACGTTTAAGTGTGGGGTAGTTATTTTGGCTATAAACGTACCTTCTTAGTGCATTGCTTACCTTACATTTTAGTGTTTTAATGATTAATCCTGCGATATTTGAGCTTAATTGAGTTATTTTTATGTGCAGGACCATTGGAATACATGGAGGATTGAAAGTTTCACAAAAGGATATTGAAGACACAAGAAAAGAACACGAAAAGGAGAAAATCAGATTAAGGCAAGGGTACCACGCCACAGATTAAGCCTCGCCTAGTCTAAATCCCGGCCAACTGTGCCCTAGACCAGGCCTCGCCTGGTCTAAAGCCCGGTCAACTTGGAGATAGACTAGGCCTCGCCTAGTCTAGACCGTGGTCCACCAGTCCACGAATAAATTGTTTTCTACTCAGTTTTTGGACTTGGAGACTCCTACCCTAGCATATAAATACACCCTAAATGTCATTATTAAGGGGTTGCACTTTTTCGAGAGTAACTTTTTACGAAGGGAGAGAACAGAGCTGCATCGGAGGTCGTGTTTCATCATTTCTTCCATAAAATTTAGTAACTTTTACGCTTCTTTGTATGATTTGTTGTACAGATACCATGTTTATGTGGAGCTAAATTTCACGTTCTAGGTTGCGATTCTTCCATGACTATTGTTAGTTGAATATTGATTTTGATTTCTTAGTTTAGGTTTATTTATTTAATCTCGTGCTGAATTATTTAATTGCTTGACCAGCAGTTGAATACTATCTATGAATCTAGAGTTGAACTCAAAAATGGAAATTCTAGATTGCACATAGGATTGAGTAGAGAAAGTTCTTGAACCCGGGCATCGAGGAATGGATTTGCGGTTAGGATAGACATATGCTAATTTTCTTAATTTATTATTATACGGGAATTACAAATGCATTCTTTTTATTCCATCTCTATAGATATGCAGGAGTTATGTTAGCTTGAATAGGCAAGTAAGAACTCGATAGATTCTTGTGAGCCATATTTACCCCGTCAACCAACAAATTGAATAAATTAATTAGTTAATTTAATTGATGAATGCAATAAGATTGTTAGATAGCCCATGACCCTAGATCATTTTTATCGCATTGATAACATAAAATATGCTCTTCTTTTATTGAAAGTTCACTAGTCATTTTATTTTTGTTTTACTTAGTTTAGAGTCAAACACTTCTAGGTATAATTCTTGTTTAGATAATTAGAATAGAATAATTTACTTAATAGTTGATAACAAGTCCTCGTGGGTTGACATCCTAGTTCTAGTCACTTTATTAGTTGATGACCGCGTATACTTGCGTGTGCATTTGGCTGCAACATGCTTGACTCGATCGGGGAGGTGTTACTCTACAGAGAGCTGAGGAAGGCCACGAAAATTAGAGAAGGACAAATGCGAATAAAGAAATAATCAATCAAGAAGAGGCGGAAGAGTTCGTGAAAAAAATGAAAGTTCAGGATACTCAGTTGTTGATCAGCTAAGAAATAACTCCTGCTCAAATCTCTTTGCTATCTCTGCTCATACACTCAGAAGAACATCATCGTGTATTAATCAACATCCTATATGAGGCGCATGTCGGGGAGAAGTTCACAGTGAACCACTTAGAAAAGGCGGCCAATAGATTTTTTGAGGTGAACAAAATTACCTTTACTGATGATGAACTCCCTGAGGAAGAAGACGGGCACAATAGGACTTTGCACCTAAATGTCAAATGTGAGGGGCACTATGTAATGTGATTCATGGTTAATAAAGGCTCGAGTGCAGATGTATGCCCTCTCTCTAACTTGCATTAAGATCAATACAGATAAAATTCGACCCAGCAACATCCGCATCCAGGCTTGTGATGGCTCAAGGAGAGATACCATTGGGGAGATCAACCTCTCTATGACAATTAGGGCTGGTTGATTTCGAAATTGTTTTCCAAGTACTAGACATGGAAACTTATTATAACTTTCTTCTTGTAAAGCCATGAATCCATATGGACCAATCTATGCCATCCACCTTGCATAACATGCTCGAGTTCGAATATGACGTGCAAGGAATTATTATTCACGGAGAAAATGAATCATCCATTTATAGGGACCCATTGATCTTGTGTATTGAGGCCAAGGAAGGGTGCAGGTCTATTTTCTATCAGGCTTTTGAAGTGGTTGTTGTGGACCATGTTGAGGAAGGGGCCCATTATGCATCCTCATATTTCTGTCACATCTATAATGGTGGCTGCACTTATGCTGAGATAGGGTTATAAGCCAGGAAAAGTCTTGCGGGCTTCATTGCAAGGAATTTTGGAACTCATTCCTTCCTTTAGTAACAATGGAGCATTTGGATTAGGCTTCAGGCCAATGCAAGCAGATAAAGAAAGAGCTAAGTACCGCAAAAAGCATGGGTGGGTCTTGTAGAAGATGATCCCTCACGTTTCCTACACTTTCGTCAAGCCACGACTCCAAGTGTGTCAGAATTCCTCGGTGTAGTAAGATATCGATGAAATTTGCCATGGCCTCAAAAAGATGTTTTCTGAAGTGAACATGATCTTGACTGGTGAAGGCATTAGTCGTGCCAATATGCAATTAATAGGACCTGACACCATATTCAACAACTGGGAATCAACTCCTCTCCCTATAAGGAATGAGTCTTGTAGTTTTCTTTTGCAGCTTCTTTTTTGTATTAGGTTACTTTCAGAGTTGTAATCAAAACATCTCAGTGTGATTGTTTTGTTTTGATGTTAACCCTTCTATCCTTTCAAATTCCATAAAATGTCATTCATGTTCCGTGTTAAATTCTATGTCTTATCATTTTCCTAAGTCTTTTCATTTTTTTTTTCATTTCAGTATTTTTAATGCCGACTTTAATAACATGACATGCATGCGGAATTCATGCCCATATCTTAAAAAGATGTCTAATCTCTAAATAATGCATCAAGATGTTGAATATGAGGAAGAAGAGGTTGTTGAGGAAATAAAAAGAGAATAACAACAATTTAGAAACAAGCTTAATCTCAGCCTCAATGAAATTGAGCCAATTAATATTGGAAGTTCTGAAGAGATTCGAGAAACAAACATAAGAATTCAAACTGAACAGTAAACAAGAGTTGCTCGGGAGATTGAACTATATCAGTAGGTTCATTACTCAGCTCACAACCATGCGCGAGCCCATCCTCAAGCTTTTGAAAAAGGATGCTGGTATCGAGTGTACACACGATTGTCAAAAAGCATTTGATTGACTCAAAGACTATTTTTCAAAACCCTCGACACTAGTCCTACCTGATCCTGGTAGGCCTTTAATTTTATATCTATTGATGATGGATAATTCCTTTGGATGAGTTTTGGATCAACATGATGCCACATGAAAAAAGGAACAGGCAGTCTACTATTTGAGCAAGAAGTTCATCAATTATGAGGTCAAGTATACGCTTTTGGAGAGGACATATTGTGCCCTGACTTGGGTCGCTCAGAAGCTGAGGAATTATCGTTTGGCCTACACTACTTTCCTCGTATCCAGAATGGTTCCTTTGAAGTGCATCTTCCAAAAACAAATGCCCACTAGCAGGCTAGCAAAATGGAAAATTTTGCTCACAGAGTTCGATATCGTCTACCTCACTTGCACTACAATGAAAGCACATTCTTTGGCAGATCATTTGGAAAAGAATCCACTCGATGATGATTATAATCCACTGAGAACAACCTTCCTAGATGAATAGGTCAACTAAATAGAGGAAGTAGTTCCAAACGACAGCCATGTCTGAAAAATGTATTTTGATGGGCAATCCTCATATCACCTATTGGACAACATTACCCCACAACAACATGACTTTGATTCTTCTGTACCAATAATACCGTAGAATGCGAGGCTTGCATCATGGGTTTAAATATGGCCCTTGACTTAGATGTGCATCAATTATTGGTTTTGGGATATTCTGACTTGCTTATCCGGCAAGCTCAAGACGAATGGGAGACTCGAGACATCAAGTTTATTCCATACAAGTAATGTGTGGAAGATCTTAGAAAAAGATTCATTTCCATCAAGTTCAGATACATTCCCAGGTTTCACAACGAGCGAGCAATTGCCTTGGCTACCTTAGTGTCACGACCCCAATTTCATTCCAAAGGATGTTGTGGTAGCACCTAGTCTGTACGATTAGGTAAGACGAATACTCATGTGATTAATAGGTGATTTTAACCAAAGAATTATTAAATATGAATCAGAAATTTCAATATACAGCCAACAACCCAAAGTGGGTATATAACAACCAAAAATCGGTAATACAAGTCATAAGCTCTATTAAGTTTACTAGAAAATCCCTAAGTGCAATTGTTCCATAATGGAAAGAAACAGTACAAAGTAAAATTTTAGAAAGAGACTCTGAGGCTTGCGAACACGACGACAAGTATACCTTGAAGTCTCCATAGCAATGTTCGATCAACTATGTAATGATAAACACGCTCCGCGGTACCTGGATATGCACAAAAATGTTCAACAAGCATAGCATGAGTACATCATAGCAATATCTAGTAAGTATCAGGACTAACCTCGGTGGAGTAGTGACAAGGAAGAGTCAAGACACCTACTAGACATAATAAACTGTGCAAGTATGAATATAAAACTAACATGGAAAAATATAAAGCTAGACATGGTAAGAATAATGTTACAACACTTGCATTAAGAACTAGAAACAACAATTAACAACAAGGAGAGAACATGCAATTACGTCGTGAGGTAAACAGAATACCGATAAATTCTAGTGAAACCAAGTAGGGAAAAAAGTAACATCCCAATAAAACAACCACTTTCACACCAGGTTTATAAAAGAAGTTCTCCGAGATATCACACCTCAGAGTCACATTTAAAGAGTCCCAAGCCACGAACCCTATTCACTTGGCATCCTGTGCCCATGTTAGAAATCACAACTACACGGACAACTTACGTGCTGCACGGACAACTCACATGCCATAACATCAATACCTCATACCTGCACACAACTCGCGTTCTGCACGGACAACTCATGTGCCAATACCATCAATACCTTATATTTGCATAGACAACTCATGTGCTAAGAGAGTGACAATATCTCATATCTGCACAGACAACTCACATGCTAGAAATAACAGTACCTTATAACCGCACAGACAACTCAAGTGCCAATAGTAACAATATCTAATATTCGTACGAACAACTCATGTCATAATTGCTCAACTCTCACGCAGAAGGTAGGTATACACGAATACATGTAAATGATCATCCAACATCAAAGTTCATATTCCTAGACTAACATAAGTGAGAAATTACGGTGTATGCTTGTGCGAGTGGACTATCACAACTTGAGTCAATCAAGTAAGATCAGAGACAACGAATGTCACATAGGAAACAACACAACAAAATCGTATTACACATGACTCACACAATGTAGACACACCACTACACAAATATCATCAATAACAATACCCCGAGGCCATCACAAGTCATCACAAATTATCCATGTCATAGCCCTCTTGTCTCACCGCGGGCGTAATAATAAATTAAATGCCCGCCAATCACGACCCTAAATCCTAACCCGGCCGTGATGGCGCCTATGATGGAACTAGGCTAGCCAAACTTTTCAGACTATCTATATATATATCATAATTTCCCACAATAAGCAGATTTTAAAAATAGCTGAATGAGATGAAACAAACATACACTTCCCCAAAACATGGAGTCAACTATCTTGAGCATCTAAGATTAAAAATACAATGTACAACATAGTGACTTGCTACAACAAAAGTCTGAGGTGCAAAAGACCAAAACAAACTATGATCTGAGGGAAGTAAAGGAGGTGAGCTGGGGACGCTGAGCAGCTACCTCAATCCTCGAACAACTCCAAGCTCGTCCGAAAATCAACTGGTGAGATGGTTCGGTACCTGGATCTGAACACAGAGGTGCAGGGAGTAACTTGAGTATGCCAACTCAGTAAATAATCAATGTAACTAAAAACTTGAGTGTAGTGATGAGTATTTAAATCATGTAAATCCATATAATGAATAATAATGGAAATGAAGAAATCGATTAAGGAATCTACAATTCCGAAAATTTCATAAAACTCCGGTTTCCATTTAAAAATATCGTACAAAAACATTTATCCAAAATTAGTTATCAGAGGCTCAGTGTAAAGAAGAGTGTAAACAACATTTTCATAAAATATAAGCCCCTCGGGCACAATATCACTCACAGTAAAGCCTCTCGGGCAAGCCTCTCAGTCACTCGTGACTCCACTATCTGCATCTCAGGCTCTCATTTAACACTCGTACTCAGCAAGTACCATGAACACACACAATTGCTGCAGCGGGCAGCCTGCTCCACTATTTATATATATATATATATATATATCTGCTGAGGAGTACATCCCGATACATATATAACATACGCTGCGGCGTGCATCCCGATCCATATAATAGTCGACTGCGCTCACTAGGGGTGTATAGACTCCTGGAGGGGCTCCTTCAGCCCAAGAGCTATATCTGCGGCGGCGTGCAGCCCGATCCAATATGTATATTTCTGCGGCCGATCCATATATAACATATATTGCTGCAGCGTGCAACCCGACCCACATATAATATATAACATATGTATTGGTGCGGCGTGCAGCCCATCCCATAACTATCCTCACATACTCAGCGCTTCGCCTAACACATATATATTATTGCGGTGTGCAACCTGATCGATACCTATCCTCACATACTCGGCTCTCGGCATGACTCAGTCACCCTCACAGCCACTTGGGCAGTTTATCTCGACTTACAGGACTCAACCCAAAATACTTTTCAGAGTTTCCAGAGTAGTGTGATAATAGTTAAAATAACAACAAGTAGGAAACATGACTGAGCTCACAATTGTTCTAACATGATAGTGGTAGAATAGTGTAAAAGTACCCCCAGAGGTCTAAACAGGTCGGCACAAGGCCCCAAACATGGAAAATACCACTCAGGGTCTAAAAAGATCGACACAAGGCCCCAAACATGTCTCACAGCCATAAACAAGTATAAACTTCTGAAAGACAGGATGTCGTAAGGTTTCAAATCGAATACGTGGCTTAATAGTCGCTACGGGATGGATCAAGTCACAATCCCTGTCGGTGCTCGCCCCCACGCTCGTCACCTAGCATGTGTGTCACCTCATTTATCAGCACAATATCAAATAATGGGGTGTCTTACCTTCAGGTTTAGATTTACAATCGTTACTTACCTCGAAACAGCTCAAAAGCTACTTAGCGATTCACTTGCCCCTCGAATTGGCTCCAAATGCTCTGAATATAACAAAAATCAGATTAACATCATCAACATACGCTAACGAAGCAAAACCTAATCGAAAGATATAAATATTAACACAATTCTCGAAATTCGGCCAAATTCGAGCCCTTGGCCCACGTATCCGAATTCAATAAAATTTACATCACTAGAATCCTCATCCTCCCATGATTCTATACATACCAAAAACTCCACAATTGGACCATAAATGCCCACTCAAGTCACCAAAAGAATTTCCAAATTTCCTCCCCATTTTTCCCAACTTTTTTCCACTTTAATTCTTAAAATTACAATCCTAATCCGCACAAAATAGCATAGAAACGAGTTTTATAATCCGGGAACTTACCTCTACTGAAGACCTTCGAATTCCCCCTTCAATTTGCCCTCAAACAAGCTTAACCCGCATGCAAAAATGGAAGAAATGACAAAATATTCGCGGAGGCACTTTTTGTACTGTTCTGCCCAGTTAATCCGCACCTACGGACAATTCCTCGCACCTACGGACCCGCACCTACGGTCCCAGGTGCGCACCTGCGAAATCGCACTAACAGTCCAATTCTCGCACCTGCGATCCTTTTTTCCGCACCTGCGGCTTCGCAGGTGCGGCCCATGCTTCGCAACTGCGGATTCCTCCTGCCTAGCTTCATTTTGCACCTGCGCCTCCCCTATCGCAGGTGCGGCCACACCAGTAGATTCACACCAACAACTATTTGCTGCTAATTTCCTATGTCCAAACCCCCGCTAACCATCCGAAATCAATCCCGAGCCCCTTAGGGTCCTAACCAAACATACCAACACACCCCATAGCATCATTCAAACTTAGTCGAGCCTTCGAATCACCAAAAAACAACACAAAAATGCCAAAATTACATCAAATTCATACCTATGAACTTTAAAACTTCTAAATTTCGCCAATGATGCCGAAACAAACCAAAACACATCCGATTGAACTAAAAATTTAAACGCATACCCAAAATGATATTATGAACCTGCTCCAATGGTCAAAATTCCATTCTGACCCTTATAGCCTATTTCCCATTGCCGACCGGAAATCGCCAAAACTACCTTTCGCCAATTCAAGCCTAATTCTACACCGTACATCAAAACTTCATTCCGAACACACTCCTAAGTCCCAAATCGCCAAGCTATCCGAGCCATAAAATCCACATTCTGAGGTCGTTTACCCATATTCATTCCCATTTTGACTTTTCAACTATTAGTTATTTTAAGAGGCTAAGTGCCTCTGTTCTCACTACGATAACTCCGAACCCAAACCAACATACCCAACACAACATAAACAGGCTAAGAAATATATGATAAAGCAGAAATGGGGGAAACGGGGCTAATCTCACGAAACGACCGGCCGGGTCGTTACATCCTCCCCCTCTTAAACAAATGTTCGTCCTCGAACGGGTCTAGAAGCATACCCGGAGTCTCAAATAAGTGAGGATATCTGTCCCGCATCTCCCGCTCGGTCTCCCAGGTGGCATCCTCCACCGGCTGCCCTCTCCACTGAACCTTTACTAAAGCTATATCCTTATATCTCAGCTTTCTGACCTGACGACCCAAAATAGCCACCGACTCTACCTTATATGACATATCGCCCTCGAGCTGAACTGTGTTGAAGTCCAAAACATGAGATGGGTCACTAATATACTTCTATAGCATCGAAACATGGAACACCGGATGAATACTTGATAAGCTGGGAGGCATGTCAAGTGTATAAGCCACCTCCCCAACCCTCTGAAGCACCTCAAAAGGCCCAATAAGGCAGGGACTCAGCTTTCCCCTTTTCTCGAACCTCATAATACCCTTCATGGGTGACCCCTTCCGTAGTACATTCTCCCCAACCATGAAAGACATAGCTCGGACCTTCCGGTCTACATAACTCTTCTGCCTAGACTGCGCCGTGCGAAGCCTCTCCTGAATCAATTTAATCTTACCCAACACATCCTGGATGAAGTCTGTGCCCAATAGCCTAGCCTCGCCCGGCTCAAACCAACGAACCGGAGATCTGCACCTCCTACCATATAATGCCTCATACCGAGCCATCTGGATACTCGATTGATAACTATTATTATATGCAAACTCCGCGAGTGGCAGAAAATGGTCCCATGAACCCCAAAATCAATGACATATGGACACAACATATCCTCCAAAATCTGAATGGTACACTCTGAGTGCCCATCGGTCTGAGGAGGAAATGTTGTGCTCAACTCGACCTGCATAACCAACTCTCTCTGTATGGCTCTCCAAAACTGAGATGTGAACTAAGTACCTCTATCAGAAATGATAGAAATTGGAACCCCATGAATCAGACAATCTCCCTGATATAAATCTCAGTTATCGCTCCGAAGTATAAGTAGTACCAACAGAAATGAAGTGCGCGGACTTTATCAGCCGATCCACAATAAACCATATAGCATCAAACCTCCTCGAAGGCCGTGGGATTCCAACTACAAAGTCCATGGTGATTCTCTCCCACTTCTACTCCGGAATATCAAATCTCTTAAGCAATCAACCTGGTCTCTCGTGCTCATTTTTGACCTGCTGACAGTTGAGACACCGAGCCACAAACTTAATAATATCTCTCTTCATCCGCCTCCACCAATAATGCTGTCTCAGATTCTGATACATTTGTGCGGTACCCAGATGGATGGAATACCGCGAACTATGGGCCTCAACGAGAATCAAATCTCGAAGTCCATCCACATTGGGCACGCAAATTTGGCCCTGCATCCTCATGACCCTATCATCATCAATAACCACATCCCTGGTATCAGCACGACGGACCCGGCCTTGAAGAATAAACAAATGTGGATCATCATACTGGCGTGCTCTAATCTGATCACATAGAGATGACCCGGAGGCTGCACAAGCCAATACCCACGGAGGATCTGATAGATCCAATCTCACCAACTAACCTGCTAAAGCCTGGACATCAAGTGATAAAGGTCGCTCTGCTACTGGAAGGTGGGCTAAACTCCCCAAACTCTCTTCTCTACGACTCAGGGCATCGGCCAGTACATTGGCCTTCCCCGGATGATATAACATAGCGAGGTCATAATCCTTGAGAAGATCCAACCACCTCCTCTGACGCAAATTCAGATTCTTCTGCTTAAGCAGATCCTGCAAACTACTGTGATCAGTGAAAATCTTACAATGCACTCCATACAAATAATGATGCCAAATCTTCAAGGCGTGGACAATAGCTGCTAGCTCAAGATCGTGCACTGGATAATTCTTCTCGTGAACCTTCAACTGTCTGGACACGTAGGTAATCACCCTATCGTCCTACATCAAAACATCTCCAAGGCTAACTCTCGAGGCATCACAGTAAACTGTATAAGAACCTGAACCCGTAGGCAAAATCAATACCGGAGCTGTAGTCAAAGCTGACTTGAGCTTCTGAAAGCTCTCCTCACACTCCTCAGTTCACCTGAACTGAGCACCTTTCTGGGTCTCTCTGGTCATAGGTGCTGCAATTGATGAAAATTCCTCAACGAAATGACGATAGTACCCTGCCAAACCAAGGAAACTCGGAATCTCAATAGGTGATGACGGTCTAGGACAACTCTGCACCGCCTCTACCTTATTCGGGTCAACCTGAAACCCCTTACTGGATACCATGTGCCCCAAGAATGCTAATGAATCAAGCCAGAACTCACACTTTGAAAATTTTGCATAAAATCTCTTCACTCTCAAGGTCTAAAGCACAACTCTCAAATGCTGCTCATGATCTTCCCGAGATCGCGAATATACCAAGATATCGTCAATGAACACGATGACGAAAGAATCCAAATAAGGCAGGAATACACTATGCATAAAGGATGCTGGGGCATTGGTCAGCCCGAATGACATAACCAGAAACTCATAATGACCATATCTAGTCTTGGAAGTAGTCTTCGGGATGTCTAGCCCCCGAATCTTCAACTGATGATAGCCGGAACGCAAGTCAATCTTAGAAAATATCCTGGCACCCTACAACTGATCAAACAATCATCTATACGAGGAAAGGGATATCGGTTCTTCACCGTAACTCTGTTCAGATACCGATAATCAATAACATACACATAGAACCATCCTTCTTTTTACGAACAACACTGGTGCACCCCAAGGTGACACACTAGGCCGAATGAACCCCTTATCTAGGAGTTCCTGAAGCTGCTCCTTTAATTCCTTTAGCTCCGCTGGTGCCATACGATAAGGTGGAATAGAAGTAGGCTGAGTGCCTGGAACCAAGTCAATACCAAAATCAATGCCACTGTCAGGTGGCATGCCTGGCAGGTCTGCAGGAAAGACGTCTAGAAAAGTCACGGACCACAGAAACCGAATCAATAACGGGAGTCTCAGCACTGACATCCCTCACAAAAGCCAAATACGACAAACACCCATTCACAACCATACGCTGCGCCTTCAAGTAGGAAATCACACTGCTAGGCACATAATCAGAAAAACCTCTCCACTCAACTCTCGGACATCCGGGCATAGCTAAGGTCACGATCTTAGCGTGATAATCAAGAATGGCATATCACGGAGATAACCAATCCATGCCCAATATCATATCAAAATCGACCATGCTGAGTAATAGTAGGCCCAGTCAAGTCTCCAGACCCCCAATGGATATCACATATGATTGATACACACAGTCCACAATAACAATATCGCCCACCGGAGTCGACACAAGAACATATATAACTAAAGACTCAAGGGGCATATCCAAAAAAAATGGGCAAAATACGAAGAAACATAGGAATATGTAAAACCAGGGTCAAATAAAGCCAAAGCATCTCGGCAACAGACTGAGACAATACCTCCGATCACTGCATCGGAGGCCATAGCATCTGGCCTGGCTGGAAAGGCATACATACGGGCCTTACCTCCACCTACTCGACCTCCCTCTCTAAGGCGGCCTCTAGCTGACTGACTACCACCCCTGGCTACCTGGGTGGGTGGTGAAGTAACTTGAGCTAAAGTCGAAGGCTGGCTCCTCAGCTGAGATGAACCTCTAAGAAGACGAGGACACTGCCTACTCATGTGCCCGAACTCTCCACACTCATAACAACTCCCTAGAGCTGGAGACTGGGTCTGAAATGAACCCTTGGCACCAGAATGGCCACTAGGAGAACCATGCATAGAAGAACCCTGAGCTGATGGTGCTCGAG